>JAULBM010050690.1:0-20338 GCA_032357055.1 Geukensia granosissima | reverse complement strand
CTGAGGGACCAACCCTTTGAGTCTTAGGGAGAGGGTTATGTTTTTTACAAACAAAAAATATTCTGCTGCCCAACTTGCGGTTAAAAATTTAATGGACAAGCAGATGACAAAATTCTGAAGGAAGTTTCCCCGCATAATGTTAATTTAAAAAAAACATAAACCCCCCTCCCCCAGATTTTATGGTCTCTTAGTATAACATATAATAGATGATATGATCAAATAAATTTTAGCAAATAATAGCCACTTTTATCCAGGTGAGCGATCACAGGCTCTCAAGAGCCTCTAGTTCTGTTAGCAGCAGCCCTCTATAAATAAAATTCTGACTGGAAGCACAGTACAGTATCGATTAAGAAATAAACTCCATATGCAGCTGAAATGTTGCTACACATCAACAGAACGTTCAAAATGGAAAAATAAAAGTAATCTCTGCAAAGCTTTGTTTTTAACCTTGCCTTACTGTCATGTTCTAGATGTAAGCCAATGTATAAAGCAGGCCTTTCAGTTTCTATTGGATCCTTGATTTCAAGTCCGATGTAATGGAAATTATCGCATTGTCACCAATTTAGATTTTTTTCAATGAAAAAACATCATCTGTAAAGCGGGGCGTAATTGCAAAGATCGTGTTATTTTTCTTTTTTCCCTGGGTGAAGTCTGCTTCATAAAAACAATAAATCGGCACAGTCTGTTGAAACAAACATCCACTAAACGCAACCAAATGTTTACTATAACAAACAAACCATCTTACCAATTTCATCTAAACAGTACTTTTCGATGGAATCAGGTTTGTATACTACAATTTTATATTTGTGCTTTTCTAAAACTAGAAGGATTAACCAGCGTTTACTATTCTTTTTTAACAAAACAAGGGTGGGCCGAAGCTTTAGAAATATCTTTTAGGTTAGAATTAAGAACAGTGGTGTATACATGTAGCTTTGAGAAGGCCATTGTTTTAATGGTGTTGCAAAAAGAAAGGGACCTTGATTTAATGTATTAAAACAGATATTTGGATTTCTTTAGAATCCACATTGGATTTACGCCAGCTCTACATTACCTTGTACCTTTAGTACCTGTTTTTTAACATTTAATAAAATATGGTGAGACGTTTTTGGAGCATATCACATAACTATACAGTGTAACGTTGCTTGTAAGGACACGTATGTAGTTTACGAATCCACTACATTGAAGGCAGATGTCATTCTTGCCTGAAGATTAACCTAACTTATTTTTTTGTAAGTGTAATGGAGGATATTTTTTTATTGAAAAGTGATTTACGAAGTGATTTACTCGCACAAAGTCAAATTTTAATTTTTTTGTTCTAATAAAAATTCTTAAGCAGGGCTTCAAAGGCAGATCTTTATTGTCTTTAACAGTTTTAAGGAAATCGAGGCCAACATGTTAAGTGTCTATGCGGAGAAAAGAGAAAATAGTTGGCTAAATTTTTTGGTTACACGTTCCGGTATATAGATGATGTTTTTCACTGATAAATTTTTAATTTGGTGACTATGTTGAGTGCCTCAATCTCCAATTGAATTTGAAATCAAGGAAACTACAGAAACAGAAGGTCTGCTTCAACCCTTGACTTACACCTAGAAATTGAGAGTAAGGGCGGATTAAGAACACATTTTATGACAAGAGAGATGACTTCATTTTCCCATAGAAAACTTTCCGTTTGTGTCAGGCGATATTTCAGCCACAAGTGAATACGGAGCGTATATTTCCCGGTTGATACGCTAGTTCAGGGCCTGTGCTTACTATCAGGATTTTATTGATAGAAGGTTACTGCTGACAAGAAAGCTACTGAACCAAGGGTTTCTCAATGAAAGATTAAAATCATTACAACGGAATTTTTTCTGTCACAATCATGATTTGGTTGACCGGTACGAAATATCCATTCCACACATGACAATAAATTCGTTCCAATACCAGTTGTGACTAACATCAATTTCGACTATACACCAGCTTTCATGACGGGTGCCAATAGTGAAGCAGAAGTTACTTACCCTTCCAGAGCACAATTTTTGTGGATTCTTGTTACTCTAGCTTTAGTTTTCAGTGTAATGCTGTGCGTACTATATTTGTCTTTCTTTTCTTTTTTGTCAGCCACGGTCTTAACGATTTCTATCTGCCCATTTGGTATCTTTGAATTCTTTTTGCCTTTTAAGGATGTTTCTGCAATTGTTGCCATCTGTTACCGTTTTCAATTTTAATAACAATTCTGAGGTTGTCGAGTTCCATAGTAGTTCAGATAACTGAGTAGAGCTTATGCACATGAAATAATTGTACACTGTACATGATGCCTATAACGCTTTCCAGCACATGCCCGTAGCCAGAAATTTTCAAAGGGGGGTTACGTCGACTCGAAAAGCGACTTGGCCAGGGTCTTGGGTATATGGTGCCAAATTCTTCAATCTGACCATTACCTGACACTGTTTTTGCCGTTCAGAATGTCCTGATTTTTAAACTTTCATAGTGAGACTTCAGTCTGAATTGCGAGTTTAACAGTGCTTATTGGTTTTCAAGGGGGGCGGGTTCGTCCGAACCCCTCAAACCCCCCTGGCACTTGTATAATGTGTAACTATTCATTTATTAAAACAGGTTTTATTGTGTAAATATACATGTTATTTATTCATCGATTCACTGTTCCGCCACGCCACACTTTCAAGTCAATATTTTATTTATATCAAACAGATGTTACAAATGTTAAATTTTTACAGATGTTTGGATCGGCATGGAACGACGATTCATATTGACTACTGCTTTCATAGTGAGTATAACCATATTAAGATATTTTCCCGAAAACAAGATTTTTTCGATATTTTACGAATCTTACTTGATAAAATTAAGCAACGTTGAACTATAGAGATCTACGGTTCACTCACTTCCCCACAAGCTTAACATTGGGATTTAAAAATATATATTAAATCATCAGAATAGAGTACTCTTATCAACACATGTGCTATTTTCCCATTGAACTAAATAACAGCAAATATTTTAGTTCTGCACCACATCCTGTATTTCCGAAAAACTCGTGGAACATTTTATTATTAAAATGAAGTTTAAATGCATTATTTGTATAAGATTTAATGAATCATAGGATTTCTTTAAATCTTATTACCCGTATTTGATACGAAAATTTATTAGAAAACATGATTTGGAGATTTTAGATTTTTTTGTTAACTCTATTTTTTGTAATCCATTGAAAAACCTCTTCTTCGTTTGAAATATAATCTTTCATATATGAAAAGTACTATATATTAGACATCATTTAAGCCCAAGAAACATTTGCTAAGATGTACTCTCCACCTCCAAATTTTATCAAAATTCACATTTTGGGTGATAAATTAAGCGCATTGGATGCCTTGTCTATTGTATATACTATTACCAATTTAATGTCAGTTTATAGACATATAAGAACTCGAATGGCGAGTCTTTGAAATAAAGAGAAAAATGGGAAAAACCTACAATTTTCAAACTTGATGATTTTAGGGAATTTAAACACCATAACGGGCAAAAGAAATAATATTTGGGCAATAAAACAAACAAATAAAATTTATCAAGATTGATCCAAAATCTTGATTAAAATTCACAAAGGCTTGAAATGATAGTTGTCAGATCAAAAACTTAGATGTAAAATATCTATTGAGGTATGGCTATTATTTTTGTCATAACTTTCTTGTCGTAGCTCAAATTATTATAATTAGACATGTTTTGAAAATGCAATGCATACGTGTAGACATTTTTAAGGATATCATATCCATGTGTATGTCTACTTTGATGTTTAGGAACATACACTATATTTGTATATGAATTTAAACATTAACAATACATAGCTAAAATCTAAAATCGTCAAAATATTCTTTATGGCTATAAAATGACCCAAACAACCAAATGCGTTTTGAATACTTTTATGTAAACATGTTTTTTTATTAATAAGATGCTTAAGGCGACAAAAATGGTTCTATCCTAGCCCACAGCCTATGAGGCAGTAGTCATTTTTGTATTTGAAAGTTGGAAAAGCAGCACTACCTTATAATAGATTAAAACAATATTAATCAAGGTGTCATGGCATGTGGCCATGTTGCAATTTGCGATACGAGTTTTGCACATATCTTACTATCAAGAAGAATATAAAGAGTTCTGCGATTTTGGAATGATTTTGATATCTCGTGTTTTAACAATATTACAACATCACAGTCTGATAACATTAGCAGAATTTGACTGTAGGTGGCAAAACGTAAACTATTTCAGACCTTTTCTTCGACCAAACCCTAAAGTAAATTGTCCATGTATGTGTATATTTATTATATCGTCGTTTGAAATTTTTAAAAATCTGGGATAATGTCTCTTTGTCAAATAATATATCTTTAGACAAAAGACATTCAAGATATTACAAGGAAGAAACAAAAACCGAAGGACCAGCAAAAGAGGAACCTGTCGACAGATAACACGGAGCATGACACATACTGTACATATAAAACTAAAAACAAACATACAACTACGAACAATTTCTTACCTCACAAATCACATGTAAAGAACTAAGGTGGTCTAGAAGGGTAATCAGTTCCTGTCTCTTGAAAGACATTCGTAGCCTTGTCCGTCCGTTTAACTTTGTTGACCATGGTCTTGTCTGTCTTCCGAATTACGATTTCTGTCTGCCCCTTTGGTATCTTCGAATTCCTTTTAACACGTTAGCCCTGTTTGAGCCGCATCTGTGTCAACGACTAAACTCTGTCTAGAAAACCGCTGTATTGGACACATGTTCCTGGAAAATTTTTGAGCCACGAGATATCTATGCCACACGCCGAGTAGCTGGAATATTACTGCCAATGGACGAGAAGTTTACATTTAAAAAGTCATTACGTTTGTTCTAACAAGGCATTAAAAGTTAACCTTATGTTTGAAGATTAGAATAGTTGCGTAGTGGTGTGTTTTCGTCTTTTACGAATCTAACGATGTCAAAGTTTTCAGCATTATGGACTTTTTATACTTTAAATTTTGTCTGATAGAACTGTCACTATCTACAAAGTACACCAAATTCACTACTAATTTTTAAATAGTAGGTAAGTTGTTGTGCTGTACAAGGTCCCTTTTTTAATTACAAAGCAATTGTTGTTCTGTACAAGGTCCCTATTTTAATAACTAAGCATTATATTTGATTGATCTAAAATATCAATACAGATTGACGGCAACAGTAACTTTTTGCAGCCTTGGTCCGTAAATCTTTTGTTCACATAGTGCACTCAATGATACAAAGTTAAGATTTTCCGAAACTTTTTTATTTTTCCGAAAAAAATGTTTGCTTTTCTGAAAAAAGAGTCTGGTTTCATGATTCGTCCCTGCGAAGGGTACTCATCATTGTTGAATGTATGCTTTTTCCTTGTCCTTGCAATGGTGGTTCAATGAGATTCTTGTATGTTTTACTGACATTACATATAAACACAACACGCCAGTTTTTTAGCACGGTACGCATAACCATTTCCCCTCTGTTTCTGTATGAATTATCTCTGTGATAAAAATACAAAGTTAATAAGTTTCGACAACCTTAATCTATATAATGAAATTAAACATTTTGCGGTCAGATATACCCATAGTCAATTAAAGTATCCCACCTGCAAATAAAGTTTAAAGACTGTCTCAGTTCAAGGGTCTTACGCGGTTCCGAAATGCATGTACCTTTTCGAAAAACTCTGGAATCTGGAGCAAACATTAGTTTTTTAGAGCTTTACATTTTTATACAAATGGCAAAACACTATACCATGGTATTTTAATATTCAAAGACGGTAAAAAATGCATGTTTATTCCTTTTTCTTGCGATATCATCACAATAGCAGATTTTATGCAGCATTTTTTTCTTCTTATTTTTTATCTCATTGTTAGTATATCTTTTCGCGTCAATTATTGCAGGTAGAGTTATTTGTGAAAGTATTTTCTCAAACTTGTCCGCCGCCGACTTTATGGAAACGTTTCGCAAAGAAAGAATGCTCAGATGAATCATTGTACCATTGCTTAAAAGATGAAATTAACCAAGATTACACTCACAAATGTATACAACCTATCAGATATCCGGCAGGTGAGTTGCTTAATGATGAACAATTTGATTGATTGCCTAAATTCGAATTAAAACTTTTTATTGTTATGATTATTTTGGTATATCATAAAACAAATTGAAAAAATAGAGCAAAACGATGACCTCGATTGCTTATACATAAGATGTTGTTAGATTTAACAACTTTGTCAAGAGAGCGACGGCGTCAAAATGAAAATTATAATAACAATTATTATCCCAGTTTTTTTAAGTCGGTAAGGAATATTTGTATCAAGATGAAAGTTATTTTTTCCGCGTGTAAAGTCTGCTTGCTTTCTCCACCCTTAGGCTGCATTCGTTTTTTCGTTTATACATGTATATATTTTTGAGTAGTGAACTAAACACAAATCATACTTATTGTTGAATTTGGAGAATTATTGGGCAATATGGCAGATTTAATAAATTTAATAAAGAGGGAAATTGTCAATGCACAAATATTGGTTTTGTTTAGCACAAGAAGCCAAATACTACTGTTTAGTATTTAACACCCTAGATTCAGATCCATATAATAAAACTATTTTTATTTACAGTTTATTTAAGTTTGCTAAATACATGTAAATACATCTGTATACATGTACATTGTATTTTCTATCTATTAGGAACATAACTTTGTATAAACCAATGACTTTTTATTTTAATATTGCTTCTCGCCGCGTTCTTCCTCTATGATTTGTACTTTCGTTAAACTTGGTCAAAAAGATACTTAATACATCTATTTAATGTCTTATTAAAGGCCGTTTAACTTGAAAAAAGGTGGTTCGCTTATATATAAAAAAAAAAACAGTAGTTCCCATTTTTTTATAATAAGAGAATTTCTGGAAGGAGAGGTAAGCAAACGAAAATTTCACCCATATTATGATACTTTCTCGCATACTGAATTTTGAAGTTTGATTAACAAAGCGTGGGAAAGTTGAATTTTCGAATTTTGAGTTTTGAATTTTAAAAGCGCGGGGAAAGTTGATTTCTTAATTCTGAATTTTGAAGTTTGAATTTTGAATTTTGAATGGTCTTTCTCGGCCTTTGTACTTATCCACAACTCTTCCGAAACCACTGGTTGGAATTTTAAAGATGCAACCTTACAAGGAACCCTAAAATAAAATACGATGATATTCCAATGTAACAAACATCGGCCAAATAAGTATACAATGTAATTCAAGTAATGTAAACATCTTAACATAAAAACAATGACATCTACTGGATTGCAGGCTTAGGACAGGCACATTGGTATGTGCAAGGTTTAACATGTTGTGAGTACTCAAGCAGTCAATGTTACTTAACACCAGAAGATCCCTATATAACTTACATTTTCTAAACCAACAGGCTAAATATAAAAACGAGTCGGGCGAATTCAACTTTCTTCTCCTAATCTTTCATGTAACAATTTTAAGCGGTTTATAACAGGGATGTCGATGTTCTAATTTTGTGATTAAAAATTAATGAAGCAGTTCCTGGAAATTGTTGATATTCTATGTATATAAAACATTTCTTTAGTTTATCATTGTCATGTAATTATATTATACTTCTCTACAAGATAGAAAGCGTAATAAAGACCGTAATAATAGTTTGAGAAAACAATAGTTCTGATACTATCGTTGGTCAAAAAGCACAAAAGTTCTTATGAAAGAGTTTTCCACATAATATATCTAATATTAATAAATATGATGAATGCAATAAAATCTGTCATTTCTATGTAATGATGAATGTTATGTTCATTACAGGAAACAGAGTTGTATATCATAACAATCTTAACGCAGTGCTTTGCGATAATAATAGATATCAACCAGACCCTTACTGGTCAAATGAACTGAACAACTGTATTTATAAAAAATCGACATGCAACGAAGAAGGACAGTTAATATATAGCAATGGCACTTCGACATCCGACAGGTCATGTTTATGTGACTATACCAGAGGATATGCATTTACCGCAGCTCCAAAACACATAAACTTTTGTGTGCCTTCCATTGAGAATTGTCAGTGTTATGTAAAAATCTGTCCAAAATACAATCAAGCTCTCCGATCAGGTATGTCTTGGAAATGCTATCAATACAACTGTTCATCTGCCTGTATCTATAAGTTCCGTCTTGAGAGTGCTCGTTCGCTGTTAGTTAGCCTTCTGCTAATAGCGAGGGTCCCAAGCTTTCTAGAACAATACCTATACAGGATGACTGATGTTGACATTGTCTCACTTTCATAACTTTCATAAAGCCCATTAAACCTACCACATTTTTTCCTTTTTTACCAGAGGAAGTGAAACAATACCGACGAGTCGGACAAAAAGGGAAAGTCGACAGACACGACAATCTCTAGAACACTAGCAAAACGGAACAAAACATATTTAAATATAAAACTTATAGCAAACGTACAACTATGAATAATGAAGACCCATAAAAAACCCCGGGAACTCACGCGGTCTGGAAGGGTAAGCAGATACTGCCTCATTTAATCTAGCCGCCGTATAGTCCATTCCTCAATCCGGTTTTAGTAGGGTAAAATGGAAGGTATCATGAGAGCACAAACTCCAGGACGAGAAAGCGAACAGGCTGGTTCTTAGGGTTTTTTCTCCACAATTTCACAGTATAAGATCAGTCATTATATGTGAAACGGATAAATTCCATACCGGCCAACAAAATTGTGGTGTCGACCGTAAAATGTCTGAGTGATGGAGCAACATATCTCTTTTTGAAAAGTTTTTGTGTAACAGCTTTCTATAGAACATCGCTGTATAGTACACGTGCGCTTAAAAATATGAAGTGGGAAAAGTTTACGTCCTAATTCGGGGCAACTGAACTGTTGGGACGTAGACCATTGGAAAGTTGTCAAGTTTGTCATATAGTTTTGTGTGAAGCCTTCCTCATGTTATTCGAGATGAAAATCAAGATATGAGTTGGACTTTAAAGTTTCTGTTTTGTCTTTTATTAGAAGCTTATTTGGGTAGATGAGGTGAAGACAATCACCAAATCTTGCATTGTTCAGTGGGAGAAAATCAACTTTATAACGGAAGCTGAAATTATAGGGGTGGGTTAATTTTCTGCCTTTTTCTGCGATACCTCCTAAAGTAAGTCAGCCTAAAACAAGCAAGGAAATAAACCGGCGAGGAGAGGCACAAATAATATTCATTGTAATGCCAACCATCGCCTAGAAAACTGAACTTAATTTTAATCAATTTTTATTATCATGTGCACATACTATTTTCTTCATATTTTATTTTTTAAGAGGAAATGGATATTATTTCTTTAGCTTTATAAAAATACTTTGAATTGAAATTTGATTATCCATTAGTGTAACATATTCATTATTATAGCTCAATTATCAGTTCATTTGTTTAAGAATATTATTTTTAAAACAAAATCATTTTGTTATTTATTATCCCCGCTTTGTTAAGAAAAAAGGGCGATTATATAATGCACTAGGAATACAAATTGTTTGGGTGAAAATCTTAAGAGGGTACCATACACCTAAGGGAAATAACGCTCTAAGATCACCTAAAAGTTTTAATCAAGTAATATTTATATTAAAATTTATGAATCTGAGTGATCAAAATGTTTGATGATGAAATTACTATATATCTATTGAAAAAAATGTGTCAAGAAATACCAAGGGGATATTCGAGGAAAAGGGAAAATGTAAAGGTACTGACAAACATTAAAAACTTGAAATAATTCCAGAGAAATGTGTGGTTCAAATTTATTGAAATTTTCATGTTTTCCTTCTTTCATCAAAGTAAATGTCTAAACAAAATATAAAAAAATTAAACGAGTGAATTGTTTTACTGATGGTGTAGGGTACCACCTTAACTGTTTTGAAAACTTACAAAATAACGACCACGGAACTCGTTTTTGATAACCATTAAGAATATTTTTAGAAAAAAATCATGGCGGCAATAAGTTCGTTGATCTGGAGTTATTTTCACATTCATTTTTGTGAAAACAATGACAGCCCATGTTAAAATAGAAACAAACTTATGCCTGCCATGAATTGAACTAATTCGATTATAATATTGAAAATACGTAAATAATAAGAAAAATACCGTTTGTTTTTAGATACGATGCGCACATTCTTGATTGTGAAAATATCGATTGTTGTGTTTAAAGATATTGTGAAGTCATAGCGCGCGCAAATTATTATTCATTGGAGCTCGAGATTTTACCATCTTGTTCATATTAGAATCATGGTTTAGTGGTGGGAATCTGAACTGTTTTAAGATAATCTATACTATTAAAAAAAGGTGGGGCCAACCTCTATGGATTACCATGGAACTCGTCTTCTAATAACCAGTTAGAATATATGGTTTATGGGTGGCGACCTAAACAGGTATTGACACATCCTTAGAATTCCCAAATAAGAATATGGCTCTGTCTCAGGTGCATCAAAATTCCGAAAACTTTAGCTAAGGAAACATCCTAAATGCATGTTACCGGTGCATTTAATTTCTATCATCTACGGTGTAGCAGGAGTTTTTTGGGGGTCATCGTATACCCCGAAGGGCAATGCCCCCGGGGAAGTGACCAAAATGACGATACCCCGTTTGAAATGGCAAATGAAGTTGTAATTTATGTTGAGATATGATATAAAAATCTATGCTTCCATAGTTTAGGAGACTTTAATTACTTGCATATCGCAAAATTCGTTTTAATGCTTAAAATTTGACCATAAGGCGTCAAATTTTAATTTTTGAAGGTCTAGTGGGCCATATACTTGTTACTGGTACCAAATTGCAAGTTTTTACATTAACGATGTCAGAGTTTTATTTGCCACTACAGACCTATTACGTACGTACGCACATGAAGTGGTTTACTTGTTATCAAAAGACCATGTTTATCCCAAAGGTCCATATCCTTTATATTTTATCTCAAAACAGTTCAGATCCCCACCCTAAACTGTAGTCAGTTCTGTTGAAAAGCAGTTAATATCAATGTATTACGAATACGAGTCCGATTGCCCAGTTACTTCATGTCTAATTATTGATGCAGGTATAATTGTCTTATGCTTTTGGCTTACAAAAATTCAATGTCAGAGTGTGTTGGAAAGGGTAAAAAAGAATTGACCTGGAATCCAAAACCTACTGCAAATTACCACATAGTATTTATCAACTATTATAAAAATATTTCATTGCAAATGATACAATAAAATTCGCTAATTAGATTTGTCGATGCAAAGTGAAAACTAATTAAAAACTTGAAAAACTAATTACCTGCTTGTTTTTCAAAGATTTGTTTTGTTTGAATAAAATGACTTTTATCATTCTATCATCTGTTTTTTTCTTTTCAGATTACAGCTGTGGTGATTCTACTGACAACACACGTCTTACGACGACACCTAATGTGTGAGTTAACGTAATTTTGTAAATTAATTAAAATTTTGATAAGAGTTAGTTTGACTTTACACAGTTAATGAGTTACATGTCTTTACTTGATTCTAATGCTGTGGTATTTAATAGTTTTTTTTTCTTATTAAAATTTTACCAGTTTTATCTTTATTTTTATTGTACCATGAAATCAGTACTGGTTTACTATTATTTCAGTTGACATGGAATTTTTTTTATCTAAGATAAAAAGATTTGAGTTTTTCTCTTATAATATAAGTCTCTACTACACGAAGTATATATATTTATGGAAAAATAAAATGATATAGAATAAATGCCACAGAGGCAGTTACACATCCCTCAATTATAATTGTCTCAAAAAGTTTTTGCATACAGACCAATTATCCGGATTAACCTTAACTTTGGCCAGGTACGTTAGGGCCTTAATTTTTGACGTTCAAATTGTAGGTGCGTTTGAATAAATATTTTACTTGTAGGTCAAAATTAACGAAGTTTTGAAACTAATTTATACCTTATATGCTTAATAATTATACATTGTTTAATGTTTAAAATTGTGCATATGTTGGATAGCAAAACTGTTTCTGCTGTTTTAATTAGACTGTTGCTATATTAATCGTAAGAAATTATAAGGCATAAATAAGCATTTATATTTGGACATATACAGCGTTGGTAATGTTGAAAAGGTTACAGAATATGGGGTATTCTGGTCGGATTTTCTTTGCCCCATGCTTTCATTGTCGGTTTTGCTAATTTCCTTGATGCTGCAGTTTAAGAATCTTATCTTCTTTGCCCTTGGGAAAATAATCTCCACATCCGGATCTGCTTCCTGTTGTACAATTAGCTAAGTTGTATCAAAACCTGAAAAATAGCAAATCTACAGCTAGCTCATGCTCGCTGCATATCAACCAAATGACAGTGATGAATCATTGTTATTGTAAACATTCAAACCCACAGCAATGTCTCTGACTTTAAAGGATTGATAGGGTTACAGGTACGTGTCAAAACAACAGGAAAGGACAAAGATACACACAAAAACATTAAAAAACAGTCAAATCATCATTAAATATTTGGTTGGTTTAAGCAAGGCTTTACATAGTTCTGGCATTATGTAAATTCAGCAATATATAATTAGAAACGTGTTCAAAGCATCAGCAGTCAAACTTGGTGTATCTTTTGCTATATTTAATCAGTATATTGTGTTTCCTTTCTTTTGAAAACATGACATTCTTTCTAATATCACACTTTTACTTAGAGATCGACACAATCAACTTTGAATAATTCTTATTTTCGTTACAGTGTTCAGCCGACAAAGAACCGACAGATGATTAATTATGATGACAAGAGATACAGCAATATTTTTGAAGGTAAATATAAATGAGCATTATCCAGTATTTCTTTCTCTAGTGAAAGATGTGGAAATAATAAGTTAGGATAATATCGTCCTCGTCTGTAGACGTAACAGATGACTTTCGTTCATTTGAAACAATACAATTGTTATTCAGGTAAATGACCCAAATGTCTTATTGATATGAGGGGTCTTATTTTTCAATTTATTTGGGGACGGGAAAATCATTTTCATATATGGAAAGATGTATGGAGAGATCACTGAGGAAACCTCCAGACTCCCCACCTGAGTTTAATGACAAAGTCCATGTCTCTCTTCGACTAAGTTTAACGTTCTTTAAAATCTTAAACAGATTCTAATATGCAATATAAATAGGGGGTACACATCTTCAGTGTATTAAAAAATATTCAACAAAGTTTTAGCAATCCATTTGTAAGTTGCATTATCTTATCTTGGAATGAAATGAGGTGAATTAATTTTCTTTATGCAAATCTAAACATTGTTTGTAAGCTTAATATTAAGTTTCATCGAAATCTTTCAAATGGTTTAGAAGTAGATGCACTTAAAAATCACACTTTGTAAAATACCCATTTGCAAATTAGTAATGCACGTTGTTGTTGAAATTAACGTTTTTTATCCCCTAAAGTTTAAATCATCATATTACTTTGTTCCTGAATAGTGGTCCTACACAGCCAACGGAGAACTTTTGTGTATTACTAGTTTGATTGGCAGAACAGTCTAACCAAGCTATCAGTCTGACATATTTTTACGCTGGTTCCTTTATAATCATATGAAACATGTTTATATATGCCGAAATACTTGTAACAGCAGAAGGAATTCGTTCATGCATATAATTACATATATTGAAGCCCATATTATCATAACCCTTGAATTGTATAAGCATTAACAATCCATTTGTCCCAGCGTTTAGCGTACATACATCACATCTCATCGTTCACACGTTACTCGAAAGGATGTGCCAAATACAATGAATGCAGCATACGTAAACTTGTATTTCTCGACACAGAAATGAAACAGTAGCTAACACGAAAACTGGTCAAACAAGGAAACGTTGCCCTAGATCCCAATCCCTAAGGCCGGTATAGAATGTCCGTTTCCCATATGTGGGCGGTTTTTCTCCTCTAAATTGGCGTTGTAAAATTCAACACAAGCTGTTTTGCGTTCTCAGCCAAAATTTGTAATACAAATCTTGGTACAATTCCAATTAATCCTTTCCCCATACCCTGAATTGATTACAACCGCATTGGAAAATTGGTCATGCATCAACAGTCTTTAAATGCAGGAAATGTAATCTGTGTCTTGTTCTGCAGATTGCCGTGTCGATCAAATTTACCTCTTCAGTTTGAAACTTCGGTTATCCTGCTTCCTCTTGGATTTGCATGCTAATTTTACAGACGTATTTTTATCTTTATAACCTGAATTCTTTTTCTAAATACTACAAATGTATCATGTGAATTTTGAAATTTTTAGCAATTTTGTGTTTAATTTTGATTACACTAAAAATGGAAATTATGCTAGAACTGCCGCATTTACCGAGCCTGAAAAAAAAACAAAAAAGGAATTAAGGTAGACCTGTCACTGCTACAGAACCTGAAAAAAAACATTCACAAACACTACAATAAATCATTATTTTTTATATGCTTTTCTTCTTTTAGCACAAGAACGGATAAATATGAAAATTGTGTTGACGATTTTGATTTGCTGGACAATAATTATGTTCTTGCTGGGTATCATTTGTGAGTAACTTATAGTATAGTAAATCAACCAATCGTAATGCATATCAATCCTTTCTAATTACTATAATTCCTTTCCGACATTTACAGTAAGCTTACTTAAACTCAAGGATACTTATCCCGTAAAAAGCTACCACACGCACTGCACCATGGGCTCCCCAAAGAGCCGAGCCCTTGCAGCCCTAAGATTAAAAAAGTATATGTTCTACCAACACAAAACAAAGAGATGCCTAGAGCAATATTGGAGTCTCATAAATGAGGGAATACATTTTCAGGAAGTAAATGCAAGACTGACAAATTGTCCAGAAATGATTAATTACAATTTTATTACCAAATCAGCGTACCGTGTGTTCTTTCTGTTTTATCCGTTCTTTAAGAAAGTGTCGAGCACCATCCCTGAGTATTAAATAGCTGTGGAGGATAACATTCTTCTGAATTGGTAAAAAATAAATTTTGTAAGTAAAATTTTGATATTGATATCGTAGTGACATTATCCTGTTTTATAAGGTTTTTTATGGCGTTTAAAATTTTGTATCCAGTCGAAAAAGGGGATATGGTGTAAACATTCATTACACAAAAATCTCATATTTACAAGTAAATACCAAGTAAAGAAACGGCGCTTTGATTGCTGTTCTTCATCTCAAAGTCACAGTGAGGTCTTCAACACGGAGTAAAAACTCGCACCTCACTGTAAGTTCTAGACGGCCCATAGCACCGGTTTGAGCGGAATTCTTTGCTAGATGTCGACGACACTACATCTGTGCATCGAAGAACACCAAGCCAATAATTAGTTATGTATTATGATTCGAAACAATTTTTAAAGACTCAAAGTCACATCCTTAAGAAAATGGTCTGAACAAGCGGGACCCACAATAAAAAAATACATAAACAATTTTGTATTAATGTTACCATGTGCCTGTCCAAAGTTAGGAATTGTGCTCAATGGTTAGTCTTTGTGTTAAATGTTTTGTTAAATGTACTTTTTTTTTATAATATTCAGGTAACAGCAAATTTACTTTATGCATACACCATTCTTTATTTGGAGCGATTTAGAGCTTTCCACAATGAGTATTTTTTAAGTCTTCGTTGAAACCCTTTTTGAAGGCCCTGTTGAGACCTATAAATTTGTAAATTCCATCTGTTTTCATATTTATGAAGATCAAGGTTAGCAGAATCTTTTGATGTCGATATTCTTTTTGTTGTAGTCAATAACTATTTGACATTTTTTTCAACAAATCGTGTATTTTTTTATTTAAAACTTAATCAATCGCATTGCGATTTTTAAATAAAAATGTCTGTGATCATCTTCTTGGTGAGAGGGAGTCTTTGATAATGATGTTTTATTCATTTAATTGATATTTTAGATAACGTTAATACAACTAGAAACTAAATCACAGATAAAGAGACTCTTTTATTGTTAGACGTTGATAATCATGTTTTCTACAATCGAGATAATTTTACTTTCACTTTGCGATTTTTTGGCGAGGCTTAACTTAGGAGATTATAGAAAATGCAATGTTTAAACAATGTAAGATTTTGTTTCTTAAATTATTTAATAGTGTGATTATCCGTTCTAAGCTAAAACATTATCTGTAAACCCCAGATTAATTGCATCTAACGTTGATAATCACTGCACGCGTGTTGATAGTTACTGTCGAGAGGCACCAAAACTGCGTGAAAATTAGTTAAAAAGAAAAATATACACATTAGTTAAAAAGAAAGATGTCTGCTTGAGTTTATACGATCGAAAAAGCACATAGCAAATTTCACAAAACTATATCCGTCACATCGACAATCATATTTGAAACTATCAATTGCAGATTACACAATATACAGAAAGACAACCTCTGTACAAGTTCTTTTTTCGTTTCTCGCATGTGAAAAACGCATGGCTATGTGGTTTACTAATTTTTACAATGTTTGACTCAACACGATGCAAAAGGCACATCAAAAAGCCAAAACAAACTTGCAGCTATGAACAATGGGAACCGAATTATTAAAAAACTTAGGGTGAACTCAGGTGGTCCTGAAGAGAAAGCACTTTCTGCGTCTTTAAAGATTTAAAGAAACCCGCGGCATTGTCCATTTGAAATCCTGTATTTGTCATTCAACGGTAAAGAAGGAAGGTTTCCATATATTAAAACCACCAGGCGGTGGTAACCAGTCTGTTTTTACGTTTAGGTTATTCGCTTTTTTACACAGATAACTTTATTGTCTTTTGATATCATGAAACACAAATTTGATTTAACAATGTCGTATAGATGACTAGCCATGTGTTTAGCAGGTTGGACGATATCGCAGGCCATTGAGGTTCATTCACTATCAAAGATTAAGTTTTGTTTTATCTGCTATTGTTTACATGTATTTATTTTTGCAAATATCACACCCCTTGAAAAACACGATAATGAGTACAGCAAAAATTACAAATACTGTAACCAAGATGTTTTACAATGCACCAAATTTCATATTTCAGCGAGAAAAAGTATCAAATCCAGTTTTAAAATGAAAAATATGTCCATTTTAAATTAAATGAATTTTTTACTTATGGTTGTCATTTTAATTCTTTCAGGCGTACCAGTTTGTATGAGGTTGGTTACACAGATAAAGGGTATGTGTTTTTCAGAGTATTTGTTAGGAGTCATCCAATAAAAATTTTAAATAATCTAAAACAATACAGTTTGTAACTATAAATACCTTAGACACATTCATCAATATATCCACAAATTGTTAAATACAATGCAGTTTTAAAACGACAATTAGTCCTATTCTCCTTTAAATTTGTACTAACGTCTAACAACGTTAACATTGAAGATTAGGTTTTTAATTGTCGTCTGAACAGATAAACCCTCGAGAAAGTCCTTTGTCTCAGACTTCTTCCTTTACATTCCAGGCGATGAAACACCAATAGATCCAAAATTTGTCAAAAGTAAGTAATAATATAAGTCACCTACCGCATAAGCATGGAGTGAGGCCTGGTGCACATATTTATTTGAACTTTCAGTAGGAGCCTGTGAGATGTTGTGAATAAACTATATCTTTCCTTTCTTGTTCATTTACAGTAGATATTTTATTTCTATACTCAATGTTAGGCTTTTCTGGAGTGTGATTTTCGAGCTTTATAAAATTATTTGTGCGTGTCTACCTTTATATTTATATTCAATCAAAAGAAAGAATTATTTCACAGTTAACGGTTTATGTTAATCGCCATTAAAGTAAAGTTTACATACTATTATCTGCTCCTGAAATTCTCTACGGAGATTTAACATTGAGTGTCGGCCATCTTCGTTTTGGGCAGGAGCGCTTATGTTTGACCTAGATAAAGTAATTTTTAAAAATGTGCACATTTATTTTGTTCGGACATTCTTTTGCGATTAATTACTTTTAAATTTCCATCCATGTGTACCTCAAGCCATTTTTGCATGTTATCTAATCCTACTTTAATTATTTAATTAGTACGCAGTGTTGACAACGTGTACTCCCGGTCTCGCGCTAGCTCGTGCAAAGAGGCACTCCCGGAAAACAAATAGCTAACTTTATAATGTAAAATTCCCGTAGAGAATTAAAAACAAGGCGCAACTTAAAATACATCGTCATAGCTAAAAAGTGTTATTGCAACTTACTTGCACTTTTTTCAATCTACAAAATAAATACTATTTTTTTAGAATACGGCAGACAGTTTTTCTTCCATAACGTTTTTACCCGTTCCAACAAACTCTGACATAGAGTATAGTCATGTCTGATAAACCTTGTATTATGTTTTTTTTTAAATATCATCAGCTTTCCGTTTACCAAACGTTAATTTACTATTTTACATGTAGAAATTTCCCCAAACAAATAAAACCTTTAATCGTAAAATTAAGCGAATTTTTTCTCAATGTTTTTCATAAACATTAAAACCAAAACAACATGAAGACAAAGACCAAATAACGAGTTGACTTGGCGCGTGATATATGCAGTAGGATTTTTATTTGTTTTGTGGTAAATAATCCTCCCCTTAATAGAGAATCACTTTAATATAAAAACAATGACATCTACATCACGCCTGGGAAACTCGATGGTCTCAACCAAATGTTGAGACGAAAGAAAAACTGCGGTATTATCCGGTTGAGGGAAGCGGGATCGTTTTTTTCAAGAAAACGGAGAATGGGTAGTCGATTTTTAGCATTTTTAAGCCATTGTAGCACTTTTTAAAGAAATCGGAGAATGTCATGCGATGTAAAAATATATCCGGCGACGAGATATTGAAGGAGGGGTGTAAACGTTTCCTTTTAAGATCGGAATTACATTTTTGCTGCCGGTAAGACGATGCTATTTTCTGCCAGTGATGAATATTTTACAGCCATTTATCATTTTAGGGCCGACTTCTCTCTCACGAAAGGCATGTAGTATACATTTAACAGACGACGATAATTGCATATCATTTTTTAATCGTCGGGTATGTATTTACACATACAATACATGAAATAAACGTTGTTGAGATCATCGGTAGGAGGTTGCAGTTATGGGGAGTATGTTGAGATAAGCGGGAGTAGTATTTTAGATGTTCAGTTCTGTATCGTTAGTTTCTCCCTAATTGAAGGCGAATATTTTCTTTTCAGAGTTCAGGATATTTTTTGACGGTTTTCATTTTTGTATGCATTCATGAGAAAAATAGTATGCTCAGATGTGTGTCATCCTTCAAACAAAAATTTTTATTTTTGAATTTATTTAATATATATCTAATTTTTATTTATTAAATATAAATTGATCTAAATTTGATACATTGCTTTTCATATAACAGGTTCAATTAAATGTATCAATTTACGTCTCAGTTTAATTAAATATTAAGGTTAATCTATTTTATTCAATCATTAAAACAATTTGATATTTAATTTGCATCTGGAACCATATGAGAAAGCATTTTTTTTTAAATTGAGATTTTTTTGTATAAATGGGGTCAAAGGGTTTAAAAAGTTTGATATTGCATGAGATCAGAAATTTTTGTTTTTTCATCCGATTTTGATGGTTTTTTTTTGCATTTGATTCCTCTCAATAAGAGCTTTCAGAGTTTTTTCAGATTTTTTCTATATCTTACCATTTTTGAGCTAGAAGGGGTCAAAGTTGGGGTGGGTGTTGGAAATTCGATTAATTGTGAAAAATTTTATTTTCATTTGATTTTGATGGGGTTTTCCAAATGATCCTTATGAAAAATTTAACAAAAGTGACACCAGTTTTGATGATAATACAAGTTTAAATAGTTACTTATCCAGTCATATTACTGTGTCCAGCATTTTACTGCGTCCAGCAATTTACTGTCCAGCACTACCATGTCCAGCACATTATTGTGTCCAACAAAATACTGTATCCACACTTACCCAAAGGTTCATTTGTTTACATTTCACATTTCAACATGCTGCGGTCGTATCATGCTGCGCTTGCTGAGTCCATATTTTATCTTATCTTCGTTGGACCTGAGGGATAATGCAGACCACTCCGTACTTTTTACGGAAACGTGGTAAATAAGATCGGAAGTTTAAACGAAATTTAAAGAAGTGATATCCTTGTTTTTGTGCTAATTGGTTAAGGAAAGATTGTTTTATATGTGATGCACATGAACTATATTTTGAAATTGTGACTATAACTACTAGAAAAAACACTGTTCGTGTAATTTGGAATATTTTTGTAAGGAAAGATTAAAAGACCATATTCTTAACACTCATGATCGCGATTGCTTGTCTTTGGTCAACTCTATAAGAAGATTAATACTAAAATTAGGGCGGAATAAAACAATATTCCCATTCACAAAGGGTGAAATTGTTATTTAACAGTGACACGTGAGACACTTCATC
>JAULBM010050679.1:0-10538 GCA_032357055.1 Geukensia granosissima | reverse complement strand
TCGAACTAACGGACGCCCCTTTAGCAGGCGTTCTACCTGCAGGCGGAGAAACCGAACGGCCTATTTCTATACCCCGGGCGCCCTCGGGGGAGGAACAAACGATATAATTGATAATATTGCAGTCAACGTTGACGAGATTGTTGACATTTTGCAAATTTTGGATCAAAAACAAAGCATCCGAACCTGAAGTTATTAACTATAAAATGTTAAAAATCTGCACGGAGAAGATAGCCATACCTCTTCAAGTAATTTTTAATTAATCTCTCCAGCAATTTCAGTATCCTTATCCTTGGAAAAATAGCAAATGTAATTGCAATATTTAAAAAAGGTGATACATCCCAACTGTCAAATTATAGACCAGTTCCTTTGATAGTTGTGTTGGGAAAGTAATGGAAAGAGTTGTTTACAAACATGTTAACAATCATCTCCACAAATGTAAATTTTTATACAAGTATCAGTCTGGTTTCTTACCAAAACATTCAACGGTGCATCAACTAATAGAAATGTATAACTGTATCCTGAACTCTATAGAAAAAAAAGAAATTAGCTGTTTTGTGTTCTGTGATTTTTCAAATGCCTTTGATAAAGTTTGGCATAGGGGGGTATTACATAAATGAGTGCATATGGAATTCGCTAAAATGTATTAAATTGGTTTAATAGTCATCTTCAAGGAGGAAAACAAAGGGTAATAATTAAAAATTCAACATCAGCATTGCATGATGTTTCTGCAGGTGTACCACAGGGATCTGTTCTGGGACCTCTTCTCTTTATTATTTATATAAATGATATTGCTGAAAACTTATTTCATTGTGTAGACTTTTTGCAGACGACACATCCTTCAGTTTCTCGAATCAGGATGAATTACAAATTCATTATGTGATCGATCATGATCTAAGAGAATTGAATGAATGGTCTAAGAAATGGCTAATGTGCTTCAATCCAAACAAGACGGAAATTATGATCTTCTCTAATACAGCTACTCCTTATTCACATTTCCCTCAGTGGACAAGATATACCAATAACTAACTCACATAAACACACTGAAACATTTGGGGGTAACGTTCAGTAATGATCGGCAAAATGGAATGTTCACATCAAGAATTTAGTATCTATATAGTGAACAAACATATTAATGTTCTTCGCAAGTTAAAATATAAAATCTGTAGAACTACTTTAGAAAAACTATATCTAGTATACATAAGACCGATATTTGAATATGCAAGCGAAGCATGGGAAATTGTTTGTGGTAAGCAAATAAATTAGAACATGCTATAGGATTATTACAGGACTACCTGTTTTTACTAACACTGAACTTGTTTATAAAGAATTAGGGTGATAGACTTTAGCCAAAAGAAGACAATGACGAAAATTTCGAATTTTCAAAACTAATCTGAACCAAGTTTCATTGTAAACTAGTTCCTCCTAATATACAGAGTATACTACAATGTATCCACTTCGAAATGGTAATGATATCATAGTTTCTTTTTGTAGGCCATCTCTCACAAGTGAATCGTATATTCCTGCCACTATAAAAAAATGGAATGACGCGAATCCGCAATGCTGAATCTATTTCAAAATTCAAGAATGAATTAAAAAGACATAATGTGTCTGATTAATCTGTACCCCAATATTTTTCTTATGGCCCAATAAAATTAAATATCATATTAACACAAATTAGACGCTTCGCATCTTTTTTGAACTATGATTTATATAAGGTAAATGCAGTATCCAATCCTTCATGTTATTTTGGTGCAGATATTGAAAACTTCTACCATTTCTTTTTCGAATGTAATGCGTATACTGATATCAGACTAAGTCTCCTAAATAATCTCACTTGACTACCAGATCTTTGCTTTGTTGATCTGAATCTTTTAACGTGTGGTAATAGTGATCTCACAACAGAACAGAACGAACTGATATTTAAAGATGTTTCGATCGACTTCATAAAGAAAACAAAACGATTCTTGATTACATTAGTAAAACTTATTTTGAAATTTGCTGTTTCCGCACCCACCACTTTCCCTTCTCTTCTATACCTCCTTCCTTTTCCTCTCTTTTGTTCATTGTTCATTTATATGTATGTGTATAGTAAATAATATATATGCATGGTCATAACTAGTTTGTATAATTGTTAACCGGAGAAGACTACATAAGTAGGAATTACTTGTGTCTGATCCACTTTGTTTATTTTGAGAACAAGTAAAATATGTTTAAACTAAACCTCCAATGTTGCATGATTAAGACATTCTCGTTTGTATGCACATAATTCCTTCCCTATATGTATATCCACTCTTCAAACAACTCAAATACTAAAACTGGCATCCTTATAATGTGCAGGATATACATTGTACCAACAATGACAAAAAAATTAATGGTAATAATTTTATAATATACTTTGTCAAAGCTTTCTACAAAGTTCCCCAAAGCATTTAGTACTATGCAAATTAAATCATTTTGGTATCACAGGTCAAACTTTAAACTCGTTTTCAGCATTTTTCCCTGACAGCACTAAGACCGCTGTCCTGGATGCCAGGTCTTCATAATGCAGTCACTTCTAGTATAGAGCATAATATGCACGTCAAAGATACCATATCACTAGCAGTGTAACTGATACACTTAGCATTCTAAATTGGCAAACACCAGTTGAAGTTGATCTGTAACTAAAGAGAAAGAAGGAAGAAGAGTACTCGTTACCAGGTATTGTTTTAGGACCAGTCCTATTTTTTGTTCTATATCAACGACCTTCCTCTGACTACCTTGAACAGAGCAAACTCGGATTATTAGCTGATGATCTTATTATTTTCTCCATAACGATACTCTAGAATCTCACGGATACCAGTCGGCCAACTATCTCGGCATTTTTATTCCATCTAATCCTTAATGTAACAAACAAATCGATGATACACCATCAAAAGCAAACGGAACCTTAGGGATTCTTAAAGGTAACATCAAGCCAACATACAAAAAACCAGGAATACCATGTGCATGCACGACTAAGACTTTAGTTTATTTGTTTGTTCAATTTGTGATGCTCACTGCAGAATCTATCTCGGAGATAGAGATGGTCCGAGAGAGAAGAGCTCGGTTTACCTGCAATAGATACCCTAACATGAGCAGTGTATCTAATAGGCTGACCGCAGTTATCAGTACATAGACTATGCACACAACTACAATGTAGTTATGATTTACAAGATCACACATCAAATTGTAGCTATGCCATCCAGTACAGTTCTCATTCCATCAGATAGAGGAACTAAAGAACATCATTCTCTCTCTAACCGGCATATATACACACATATAAAGACTCATGCAGGTTTTTCTTTCTTTCCGTATAAATAACTTACTCGGCTAACTCAATTAAATCTACCAACCACAGATGTACATGTCATCATCAGTCGACATCTTCAGACAGTAGCCCGCTTTTCCTTGTACTCCCCAATACAAAGTTTAATCCATTTTTGATTATATCTGTTGTTTGATCCTATATTATGTATATACAAAAATTACCCTTTTTATGTACATAGGCCAGGCATACACCAGAAATTAATTATCTACATATCAGATGGCCATGGACTACTGAAAAAATAAAAAAAGAAGAGGAGGCACAAAACGCCTGCATAAATGTTAAAAAAACAACACCCCTCAAAAATAGCCATACACCACAATTTCTTTATTTCATCCCTTCCCCAAACGTGTCGGCTTTACCTTTTAAGGTATGCAGTTTGACACTTCAGATACATATTTCTACAAATATTAAATGGAATTTTCCATTGCAGAAAAATTTTCAACACATGAAGTTTGAAGTAATATTTTTATCCAGAAAAAATATAGAGGAAGACGTTTAAGACAATTAGATTCTCTACATGACCATTCCCGTTTCTGATCCACTTAGGTTCTATGTTCACATAAACGGTCTCGGATTCCCTCTGTGTTATCACTCTTCTAGTTCCTTTGGTGAATGCGATTATAAGTGTTAAAAACTTGATATCAAACTCGCTAAAATATGTTGATTGAAGCTTCTTGAGTCTGTTGTGCAATTCCATCTGTATCCCAGATATTCAAAATACAAAATTACCAATGCTGAATAAATATGACAACCTTTGGGAATGCTATATTAATATTTCAAGGAATAACCTCCTCTCATTAATAGCATTAGAACCGGAACATTGGAAGTCAAAGACCAAAACATAGCAAAAGAAGCACTCAAATCCAAACAAATCGAAATGGGAAGGCAAATCTGACGACAGGAACAACTACTTAGTGCTATAATTTTCGAAGCCTTTCCTTATTTTCATTTCTTTAGATTTTTATCAAATGCCGTTAATTTCTGTTAAACATTGTTTGATAAATTTCATGTCACCTCTGCCTCCGCTTATAACCGGTTTTGGTCGGCCTCTTCTCTCTTTTTGGAGTTTTCTTCTTCTCGATAATTAGCCCTGTTGACATTTCTTTAGTCTTTCTATTGTCTTTCGAGTTGTATATATTTCAAAATATAAATTGTAGATAAAAAAATAAGTGCTTTGTTTTATCGAGGTTTACGACCTCATTTGACTGACCAAGCGGGCTTTATTCACAGACGGGTAAACAACATTTTCAAAGGAGGAATTTTCGAAGTTGTTGGTTGCCTTCCATGCCAGCAGGCGATACTAACGATTGAATTTCCCTGCACGAAAACACGTCTTGCTGGTTCAAGGACACATACGTGAAAACCAAAATTATAAACGTACTTCGCAGCGAATTAATTCTTTCAGCAGGACTCCATTTCGTTGGATGTTTTCATGGATGTTGAAAGTTACTAACGTCCTACAAAGCAAATCATTGCTCTCAGTCGGACGGTCCTGACTGTTAAATTATAATATATTTTTGATTTGTTAAACAATTTTGAAGTTAAAACTAACTAAGCCAGGTTGTATATGTTATTATTTTTTTAAAATGTATTGAGGGGGTTAAGGATGCTTTCATTTGTTACCTCGATACATTTATTAGTCGATTTTCGCGCCATTGCATTGGCCAAAAAATCGAAATTTCTTTCTATTCATTGGTCAATATTTTACTCATTCAATCGGATGACACGGTAGAAGATGTTCGCTTGTTCATTTTCTGTAACTTGTAAAAAATATCAATGTGTAAACATACAAGACTTAAAGTCTTCCTCTGTAGATCATCGAACATAATGAACACTGTTTGATGGTAGACATTGACTGTCATTCGTTGAACAAGTCAATTATTCATTTACGAGTATAAAAATTCACATTGTATTTATGCCTTTGACTTGTTTTTTTCCAGTGAGATTAGCCGCATTAATAAATTCTTATTTTTATCTTTTTAATTTGTTTCTTTTGTTCTTTGTTTTTCTAAACAACAGTAAAATTGTATAAATAATACCGTATACATTTACGCTGGAATTGATTTACAATTTATGATTCTATATACAATTCTATATGTAAACTTGTTTAGAGTTCCATTTCGGTTTCATCTGGGAGAATTTGTTCAGTTTATATCATTGCATTTTTTTACCATGACCTGTTTTTTTTCGTGAAGTTTGCAAAATAAATAATGCCTCAATGCATCGTATTCACTGTTTTAACAGTTAATAATTTTGTTTTTAAAAGTAAGTAAAGGTATGGTGTTGGCCGTTTAGGTCCGGTGTAAGGGAGAATTTTGACCCCGTTGAAAACGTTTGACGACATTTGGTCGTTACGTCGGTTGACCGTCGTGATGATTCTGTCTTTTCTTCAATGGCGCTTGCGTTTTTCTTCTTTCACTAGCGTAGACGATTTGTGTTTGTTTTTTCTACTCTTAGAGGTCGAAGTACACGTTTTGTAGGACCTAGCTTGGATTATTTCCTTCTTTATTGGCGAGTTTCACAGCGGTGATCGACTGAAGTATAACCATGACAGTCTCGAGGATGGCTTGAAGATTCCCTGTATAATCTTCTTCCTTTCCAAATATGCTTGTATTAACAGTTCGGCAATTCACATGGGATTTCCATGTTGAGTTGTGTTGAGCTGCTGTCACGAATCTGTTCTCGCTGGATGTCACTCAGAAAAGCAGGTAGTTACAAGACATTTAAGCGAGCTTATATGGCGGTATTGTGATAAACATACTGAAGCTTATAAAAACCTTCTTCAACTTCCGGTTTCTAACTTTATTCCTAGCTTGTGTCTGAGGGGATGAGAATTGTGCTTGGTGGTGTAAATACAATGTGGGATATCATAATTATATAGGCGTGTGCGTAATTTCAGTACTGATAGCTGTGGCCAATTTAGTGTGTTCAGCATATTAGATACAATGATTGTGTTATCTATTGCAGGCAAACTAAGCATTTCTGCTTAGGACCATCTCTATTTTTGAGATAGGTTCTGAGGTGTGAGGTTCCAAACTGAACAAGCATATTCGAGTTTTAGGCGGACTGGTGCTTGGATATTGTGTGTTAGTTTGATGTTTTCAAATTTCTTTTAAGAAACCATTAGGTTATGTTTGCTTAGGAGATTATATCATCAATTTGTTTGTCCAATTTAAGATTTTATTGTATGGTAATGTCGAGATATTTCGCTGATGTAACCGATTCAAGAGTATGGTTATGAAGAATGTAGTTATGTCGAATAGGCTGTTGTTTGATTGTGACATTCTGCGCTGTACTTATCTGGGTGAAAGGCCATCAGACGGCCCTCCTCGTATTTTGCTGCTGTATCAAGACCAGCTTGCAATTTGAGGCAGTCAGGATTTAGTTGGAATATAAATTATGCTGCCCGATGACCTGTGCCTACAGCAACTGTGTGAGAGTGATCAGAGAGATATGGCGAAATCCAGTTTAAAGTTTGACATGTGATGCCAAAATGGTTCAGTTTGTATAGTAAGTGCCAGTGGGGAAGGTTGTTCAAACCCTTGGCAAGTCCATTACAATGATATCCGTTTGAGTATTTCAATAGTTTGAAGAGTGAAGTTTTTGAATGAAGGAAATGAACTGTTTTTCACATGATCAAGTGTGTCTAAATCCATGTTGGAGGTCGTATTTTTAAAGCATTTTATTTGATTCAAGCTGGTGCAAGTATATGTTTCATGAACTTGTAGCAGATAGAAGTCATTGAAAAAGCTCTTTAATTAACCGGTTTGTATTTATCTCTTTTTTAAACACTGCAACTAAATTTGCATGTTTTCAGACGTCAGGTGTTATGCCAGATTCTTAAGTTTGTTTGTTTGGGGTTTAACGCTACTTTTAACAATATATCAGTCATATTGTGGTCAGTTTTACCGGTGGAGGAAGCTGGAGTACCCGGAGAGAACCACCGACCTTGGGCAAGTAACTGACAAACCTTATCACGTGCGATACGAGTTATAAACGCATTCCGTTCCTTTGCTTGGAATTTTCTTGTACATATTAGATTTTTGTGTCATGAATATTTACTCCATATCCCCCTTTTTCCTTTTTATTACAGAGTTTGTTTATTGTGCTTGAATACGTAGGCTCTTATATTTTACAGTTATGGCTTAATTATTCTTGAGATAACTAGCTCTACGTGTGCGTCGTCATTTATTTCTTTTTTGGCCAGTGTCTAGCAATTCATCTGTTTACTATCTGCCCTATTCAAGCAATTTATAACAGCTAAGTCATTTAACAAAATCTTGATGTGCCCTGTGTTTGATTTTGTATGTAATACTGTCGAGCAACTTATTACAGATTTTGTTAGATTTCTTTGCCCGTGTATATCTGAAATTTGTTGACCTTACCCCGCATTTGTGTTCTTCAATGCACAGATGCAGTGTCGTCGACATCTAGCAAAGACTTCCGTGCAAACCGGTTCTAGGGGCCGTCTTGAACTTATAGTGAGGTGCGATTTTTTACTCAGTGTTGAAGGTCTCGCTGTGATTTTGAGATGAAGAACAGCAATCAAAGCGCTGTTCATTTGCTTGGAATTTTCTTGTACATATGAGATTTTTGTGTCATGAATATTTACTCCATTTCCCCCCTTTTTCCTTTGTATGGTACAAAGTCAGGCGCGAGCTCTGGTCGTATAGGTGATGGGCTACAGTGATCTTCACAGGTAATTTTAAATCAAATACCTAGACCACTCGGTCACCCAGGCCCCACCAGACTCGTTATAGATTTTTATAAATACAAGACATAGAATCTGTGAAATGTGTGTCTGCATTTCTCTCAATTAATAGGCGGCCACTGGTACCATCTGGGTCGGTGGCTTTGTATGTCACGGAGAAAACAAAGAATTAACCAGACAAGAAATAAACTATTTACATAAAAATATAAGAAAAAACCTTTTTGGTCCCTTTCCCTTAAATGGGGAAGGGATTTTTTTTGTTTTGTTTTTGCTAAGATAAAAACAAAAACAACAGCAAATCAATATGCTGTCATCCTGAATAGACGAAATATGTGCATTTGGACGTAATGCGACTTTCATTCAATTAAAGCAAAACATACAACCGGATGTTTCCTAGAACCTGAACATACAACCGGATGTTTCCTAGAACCTGAACATACAATATTCTGTGATCATTTCTAAACAGTTTCCTGGGGAAACATTTGATTTTAATCTATCCACGAGCATGTCATGTTACAGAAGTTCCTCCATAACAAAAGTTCCAAAAGAAGAAATATTATATAATATAAGTTCCTCTGGAACTTTTATTGTAATATTTGTTCCTGGCGGAATAAACCTTACAGAATACATGTTCCTACAGGAAAAATTATAATGAAATAATCTATAAGAAAAGTTCCATTGGAACTTCTGTTATGAGGAAAAAATATATGTTGACAGTAAAAGGGTACCTCATTCAAAAGGTAAAGGCCACAAGATTTATTTTGTGCACAAGGTAACAACATTCGAATTTAAAATGCACAAAACATAGACTAAACACTTAATTTTTACGTATGTTTTCATCATTGTTTAAACGATAAACAAAATGATTTCTTGAATGTTTAGTTTTTATAGGAAAATGATAAAAGTGAAAAAATAAAAAATGGGATATGTCAACATTTTGTTGATCAAATTCAGTAGTGTATTTAAGGATATATATGCCAGTGTAAAATAGGACTATAATTCAACAACGGTGCGTAAATACAACAGATTGATAAATATTTACTATGATTGCACTTCAGAGCAGTTGGAAAGCAGTATATTCGGGTAAGTTGGATACCTAGAATAGTAACTGTTATTTTTCATTTTTGAAATGCATTTTCCAAAATGTACAAGACGGGTTCCAAAGATGGATTTTGTATGAAAAATGTTTAGTTACACGTAAAGACGCTAGTAATTCCTTACATATTTTACCCTGGAAACGGTAATTCAGTATATTTACAAAATTTAAAAACACATGTAAGTAAACAAATAAATTAAGAGGCGGAGCCTACGCTGTAATGATACATAAAGTAAGTCAAATATTACGAGAGTTGTAAGTAAAATGTAAACAAATAAATTAAGAGGCGGAGCCTACGCTTTAATGATACATAATGTAAGTCGAATATTACGAGTTGTACTCAGTAGTACATAAATACATAAGTGGGCGGAGCTTATACGCGCACATACCAATTAATTTAAACAGGGGAGATCATAGGGAGAGGGGATGGAATCGGTAAAACTAGCCCCAAGAAAATGGCGGCTGTCGATTCGGTTAACCTCGGACATTTACAAGAATTAACCCTTTGACTGCGCTTGCGTATCCGAAATAACGCTTAAATCTCGATCAACGAGACCATTTTGATTGGCCAAAATATTCAATGCGTAAACTGTCGATGAAGAACGGAATTTAGCGTAATTCAATTGCCACGCCCACTTTTGCCAACAATGAATTTATGAAAAAAAATATGATTTAATGAACACTTTGTCTGGGCAAAAAATCATATAAAAGCCTTACTTTGACTTTGATAAAAAATTTTAAATCTTAATGTACTGTCCAAAGATTTAATTAAAAAAACAAAAATGATAAAAAAATAAATACTTTAAAAAGGGGGCATCTGCAATTTAATATTTGTCACCTGATCAAGAACAGGGGTGATCTCCTGTACCCCATCTTCCTTGATCCACCAATATAACTCAGCGCTGTGGATTTGACTGACGTATTGTTGTTCAAGTGATATTAAACCCCAATCAAACAAACAAACAATCAATTTTAAAAAGTGGCATAAACAAAGACTTACACTTATAAAACATTTATACAGTAAGTGGCCAGAAGTATTGGTGCACTGACGTTTTTCACTATATATTCATGTGAAACCACAATTTTTTAAAAAGTTATTATGAAGTCATTCTTACTAGATTTACATGAAAGGAGTAGGTACGTTAAGAGCCATATTTGGCCCAAATTTTAGATCTTGTGACACAATAATAAGTTGTTGTGAATATACTGTTTAATAAATTCATTCACTTTTTCTTGTATACTTTTCGTCATTTCGACAAAATGAAAGGGGTATATTTGACTATTTTGACAAGAATTTACCATTTTCGTTAAAAATAGTCAATTTTTGGAAGTGTTTTGTTAAAAATAGATATGATCGCACAAAAACATCACGAAGATATTTTAAC
>JAULBM010050658.1:0-10538 GCA_032357055.1 Geukensia granosissima | reverse complement strand
ATATGTCTACCTCGCGTGCTTAATTGCGCGGTGATCATAAAGTTTGCTAAAATGCAATCGGGTATAGTTTCATCCAATCAAAAAAAGAGATATTTTCTAGTTATTTAATAAAGCGCGATATCTTGCCGCTATGTTACCCTCTTTGTGCAATTACAAAACGGCGTCCAGGGTAAAGGGGCGCTTTTTCAAAGCCAAAGAATAATCGCCGGGAAAAATGTAGCGTGATATATTACAACTTGAAAGATAAAAAATGACTCCCCAACCTCAATTTTGTTCCCTTGCAGTTATCTAATAAATAACAGAATCGATAAATGATCCCACTAAAAGGCTAAGTGACCCGCAGTATTCTTCTATTCTTGTATATTAGATAGCTGCACGTAATTTTTACACCTCAAATTAAGAGGTAAAAAATTAAAAACTAGAAGGTTCTGTTGTCACAGGAGCACCTGCACTCGCCCTTCAACATCATTTGCTATTAGTTAAGTTTTTTTGAAAAAAATGTGTCTGTTAGACACTGATGATGCCCCGCTCGTAAACTATTTGAGGAGATAGCCGGACAAGCCATGATCCTTATATTTGTGAGTGCTGTAAAATTAACAAAGTGTAATTATCACTCATTTCGGTATTATTTCACGAAAGTCGAAATCATTTGGCCCTGCACACCTTCATCAAAGGTAGAAACATCCTGCAAAAAATCATCAGGTGTATTACAAAAACTGTTCGAGGACATTGCAGGACAATCCATGATCATGTTCAAACCGGACAGACGGACAGACGGACATTGGTAAATTAATCTAAATAAAAAGAAAAAAGGCGGGTTCGATGCCCTAAGCGCCTGTGAACAAAAACTCATGAAGACGGTGTTCTCCTGCGTGGTCATTAAAAGAGACATTTTGCATCCAATACGTCTAAATTAGTTTATAAACATATATAAAGGTTTTCCTGAGGCCTTCAAAAGTGAACACATATCCACATCCTACGGCAGTTGTCAAAGGCTTAAAAGATAAAAAGTGATGATATTCAAGTGTAAAAACTATCGTTTTCTAAATGCTAGCGCTTGTTTCGCAAGATTTCAACGCAAATAAATCAGTTTATATTTGATTATAGCCGTACGATCGAACTTGTCTCACAAATGTATACCTGAGAAGTGTGAGACGATATAGTGTAAAAATTGTGTCTAACTTTGTCTATGTTACCAAGATAAACAGAATGTAATTTTCAGTATTTAATTTTGGAAGCACGATAGAAAAGCATTTTGAACAAATGCTATGTTTTTTTCAGAGGAAATTACCCTAGCATTATTAAGGAACTAGAAAGTGTTCAAAAAAATTTTGATACATTTCCGCACCAAAGATTGCTAAACAAGTTACGCGGCTATAATATAAGCGGAAACCTTCTCGGATGGATCAGGGACTTCCTAACAAATATGCAACAGAAAGTGGTAATTAACGGTACAGGCTCAGAATGGACAAAAGTTACCAGTGGAATTCTGCAAGGTAGTGTTTTAGGACCTATACTATTTACAATTTACATCAATGACCTACCTGATGTAGTACAAAACATAACGAAACTATTTGCAGACGACACCAAACTTTATGCAATAGTAAACAATGAGGAAGACCAACTTAACCTACAAAATGATGTTGATAATCTAGTAAAATGGTCGGACAAGTGGCTTCTTAAATTTAACAAGTCAAAGTGTAAACATGTTCACTTAGGGCAGGTTACAAATTACCAGTATAAAATGGATAATGCAAAAATATTGCAAGTAGGCGAGGAAAAGACCTAGGGATTGTCATAGATGATAAGCTAAAATTTAAGCACCACATCAACTTGCAAACAAAAAAGGCAAATCAACGGCTCGGAATGATAAAAAGAAGTTTCAGTTACATGGATAGAGATATGTTTCTGACATTATTGAAAAGTGTTGTACGCCCACATCTGGAATATCGAAGTAATATATGGTCGGTAATTAATAAAATGGAGGCAATTCAAATAGAAAATGTCCAAAGGCGTGCCACAAAATTAGTCAAAAATATAAGCCATTTAAGTTATCCAGATCGCCTAAAATACATTGGTCTACCCTCTCTTCAGTACAGGAGATTGAGGGCTGACATGGTGGAAACTTATAAGATCTTAAATAACATTAACCATGTTCAACACGAAAAAAATCTTATCTATTAGAACATCAAATACCAGAGGTCACAAACATAAAATTTATAAGAAAAACTATAGATTAAACATTAGAAAATATAGCTTCTCACACAGAATAGTGGATGTATGGAATAATCTACCTTCAAAAGTGGTTGAATCCAAAACTGTAAATGCTTTCAAAAGCCAACAAAACGCACACTCGAAAAATCTCGAGATGAAATTCGCACCGGATATCTAAGAAAGCCAACCCTTATTAAGATGGGCCCAAGGGGCCTCGGGACCATCTTAACCAGGTAAACGTATACACAGCGTTGCTTTATTTTGGGCATTATAATAAAGTTACTATATAATGTAGTTTGTGAGCATCAACTTTGGGGTTAACTTATGCAAACATACGTAATAAACAGTTACGGAGTTGGGTCACTTAGGTAAGCTCAGGTATAGGGGTACCGCTGATGTTTGGAAAAGACCCTCATCTTCTCATTTTTAAATGAAAAATACACAACAAGCTGAGATATTTTAGTTAGACGATTCTTGAATTTATCAAAATTTTGAAAGTGTTTTTTTTTAAGAAAAAACCAAATTGAATACAAAATCAAAACTTTATCTTCTGACGTACGGGTGTATAATAGATATATGTTTTGGCATATGCAATTCCTTGTTTACAATAATGATTTATGATTTGTCACCAGACTAGATGATTTCTTACAAATTTCAGACCCCCTTTTCATATAATGCCAGGCCTATTTCTATGAAACTTTGAGCTATGTGTTCAGATTATGAAGAACTTGTCACTTTTCTCGTAATTGTCTAATATACAATTATACATAATGTGTGTGTGGATGTGCGTGTGTGCGAATGCAAAACTGTATAAGCAGTTATTGGATGTATGTATTCGCCATGATATGGCTGAAACAGTACCGACGTGGCGTTAAACAATAACCAGTCAATCAATCAGAGACGTTAAAGGAGTGTTACATTGTATTTTGCAAAGTTCAGTTTAGGAAATTCATTCGATACTTTTCTCTAACAAAGAAACGGTGTGAAAGCTATATGTGCAACAGTAACAGTCATTCTCCGAAAAAAGGAAAATTGCAAATGCAAAAATAACCGAAAAAATACGGCAGAAGACATTTTGACCAACATAAAAGCCAGAATATAACATAAAAGTTGTAGTATCAGACGTTACAAAGGTTCTCCGTAAAGTCTTTATAAAATAAAAAATATGATACCTCAGGATAAAATTGTCAAAAGGTCAATAAACAAGACACAATTTTGCGATAAATTCAGGTATAGATAAAGTACTTTATATTAAATAATTTTATTCATCTTGTTTGCATTCATTGGCTAAATTTAAATGGCATCTTTTTGACTTCTTGTCCTTTTTTATATGTTACGTGATTTCTGCAAATCAACGTAATATTATTTCGCGCGATACGTGTATGTACATGTAAGTCAACTTCGCAAATCGTGTCTTTTGACAAATTATATTTTTAACATGATATAATATTCAGATTACAGAAACAGTATTCTTCATGTTAAAGCGATTACATAAGAAAAACAGCTTCCGAGTAACATTTATCTTTTATCCACGATCTATGCATGCACCCACCTATCTAAGCAATGACTGACCCCGATACGTAATAGGAAATATCCCTCATACTACTTATGAGATTTCAATGTGGATATGGCATATCAAAACTCACCATGTTTATTCAACATTGATCAACTTGTAATTATGTACCGATCTCGGAAAAAACAGCTTGTTCAAAATCCAAACACAAATGTTAACAAATCTGGTTCTCTTTAAGCTTAAACATTAATTAAAATATGTCCGACTGAAGACCATATTTTCGAGAAAACACACAGATATTATAAATTTAACACATTTTTGATGTTTGGTATAAACAAAATATAGGTAATGCTTATACATTTATTCATTGCTTTAGATTATTACATAATTGTGTAAATAACAGCAAGTTTGTACTGATGTTTTTTTTTGCGTACTCTATTATTCAATTTAATATTTTAAGCTAACCCAAACCGTATTAAAATTAAAACCAATCAATAAGTCTGACATCTCTTAAAGCAGGACTAAGATTTAAATCATTGATATTTAGTGCGGAATCTCTTACACAGCTAGCTTAGATTTCATATACATTCGGTAACACATGTAACATTCAAGTACCGGTGCACTGGATGACAGAACAGAAAAAAAAGTATTGACAGCATTGTAAGACAAAATGAATTAGTGTTTAAAATCTTAAGTATTTTTCAGGAATGTTCTGGATATCTTCAACACACCAATAAATCACTAGAATATTTATTTTCAACAATACTTCAGACTTGCATTATAAAACAGTTTGTGTATTTTGCACTACGCATAACATTAGATTTAAACGAAAAAGCCTCGGAAAGTATTGTAGTTAGTAGTTGTTCTTGCCGTCGGATTCGGCTTCCCATTTTCATTTGTTTGGATTTGAGGGCTTCTTTTGCTATGATTGGATCATGGACCTCCTCTGTTTAGTTGGTTCTTAAGCTACTGTTGAGAGGTTACTCCTTGAAATGTATAAATAGCATACAAAATTCTCCATGATATTTATTCAACAGTGGTAATTTTATATTTTAAAACTACAGGGTCGATACCTCTGGTGGATCATGTAACCGAGGGTATTTACCCGTCCAGTTGGCAGACTTGTCTGACATGAAATTTTTCAAACATTAGTTTTACAGAAATTTGCTGAATTTGTGAAAATTCTAAACCACTGAGAGTGCGGAAAGCCCTCGAGAAGTATTGCACTTACGTCAGATTTGCACTCTAATATAATTTTTGCATTGTGCGCTACAGAAAACATTTGGTAAAAACGGAAAAGCATTGAAAAGTATTGCACTTAGCAGTTGTCCCTGCCGTCAGATTTGGTTTCCCATTTCGATTTGTTTGAATTTCAGTGCTTCTTTTGCTATGTTTGGATGTTTGACTTCTTATAGTTCGGTTCTAATGCTACTGATGAGGGGTTATTCATTGAAATGTACATATAGCATACCAAATTCTCCATATTTATTCAACATTGGTAATTCTGTATCATACTCTGATTTACTCTTTGCCAATCACAATCTTTATTGTTACAATGATTGTGGTATGTTATATGGACAGTGTTTTATTAACGAAAGACATGTTTAGGATATGTTTGGAAAATGCTGCGACTATGACAACTACTAATAGAAATATGCTTTATGTGTAAGATTGGAGATTTGGTGGTGGGAGATAGGAGACTAGGATTGAGAGATGGGAGAGAGTATCCCACTGTAGTCCCTCGCATGCAAGATACTATCATCTGTTCGGGTCATTGAATCTTCAATATCAAGACATAATTATAATAATGTCAACATTAAATTACACGTAGATAATGAGAAATTTGTTTGTTATTTGTTTAAGGGAACGACCATTTAACTCCGAGTAAAATATGAAAAAAAAATTGTGACTGATTGCTGCGAAAAACTAAAAAAAGAAAATTTCGCTCAAAACTTTTTCTGTCTGAGAAAAAAACCACAACCCCTATAAAGTTCAATGGTCGCTCCCTTAAGACAATATCAAATTTGGTTTGTTTGGACAAACTCACAAGCAATTTTGTCTAGGCATCAAATTATTTCCAATGTTGAGATGTTACACCTGGGGAAACATATCTGATTCTCAAGCTTTCTCTTCAAAAATATCTTTGTAGATAGGACGATAGGAAATCTACTTAGGATGTTTAAATTTTAACAAAATATGACATTATAACAATAATACCGTACTAGAGTAATAGAAACTCAAGTTTGCTGGAAAAAATACATCAATGATAACCCATGTTTGCTACACAAAGACAACATATACCCTTCATTTTTGCATAGATGGAACTTCCGTAAGTAGTTAGAAATATGTTTCTTTCTTAACTATTAAACTAAGTTACATGTGTCGGCATAACTACAAACAAATAAATAATGATGTTCATCATCAATATCATTATCCTCGCATTGTTAACATATTCTATTCTGCTAAGGTAGATTTTTCCATCTACCGATTTCCACAGAAAGGTACAAATTTGAACATATAAACTACTTATAAATTTGATCAAATTTGTTAAAATTTGATCATATTAACTTAATTATAAATTATGTGGTCGCCATCATAAATTGGTTGATCCATATGGTATCAATGTATCTCAACTAGATATGGACATATTACCAGATATACAACAATAAGTTGACCTCTTCTCGATTGACAATAACCCGAATTAGAGTTTAAATATTCCAAGACTGGTGTTGCGCGCAAGACAGGGGGTGCTTATCCTTCATGTTTTCATTTGTAGTTTGTTTCAAATTTGTCTTGTTTCTTTTAACTATGCACTTTTGATCTCTCACATGGGTATTCTACATTGGACTTAAAAAAGATGGGACCATCCATTGTTTCAACGCAATCAAATATTTTTCTAAACTTGATTTGATTTGAATGTTAAGTCAAACCTTCCACTGGAAGACATTTCCATACTTGAAAAAGTCTTTGTTAATATTTTTTATTTCGTCAGAATTGGGAAGAACTGACAGGACCACATATTGGTAAATCCACTGTCATCAAGTATTTTTTCAACATGAGATATCCACTGAATTTTTTTTAGATGGGTTTTTCTTATATGTAATATGGTACAAGATACCTGATAGTTTACTACTCCAACCATGTCATAACTTTGACCAAAAGCTGGGGTATTTTATCCATTGGATATCTGCAAACTCTTCTATCAACCATAAGACATTATTTTCAATATCTTCTTTAGAAAATACAAATGAAGTATCTTGATGAAATTCATGCTTTTTTTTCGTTTCATTTTGTTGGCCATGGTCTTGTCTGTCCTCGACTTAACGATTTCTGTCTGCCCCTTTGGTATCTTCGAATTCCTTTGTGAAAAAATTCGTCAAATCTGAAGACAGACAAGACCGTGATAAAATAAGAAATGAAAGACAAACAAAGTAAGCAAAAAACTACACTGAAAAGTAAGCTAGAGTAACACGAACCCTACAAACAGTAGGGTGAGTTTAGGCTCACTAGTGGCACCCGTCGCGTTACTAAGTAGACAAAGCCAATGTATAGTCGCAATCGATGTTAGTCACAACCTTTATAGGAACGGATTTGTTGTAGCGATCGTGGGAAGATACCTATTGTCATTTGTGAAATGGATATTTCATACCTGTCAACCAAATCATGATGGCGACCGAAAATTTTCAAGATTTTCCTTGAGAAACCTCCATATATCAGCACCATACAATAGAATCGTACAAATAAGACAATAAAAAATTTTCAACAGCAAATCAACTGGTATATCTAAGAAATATAGAGCATATATTGCCTTTTGGGCTTGATGTACAATTTTTTTTTATTTAGGGGCGTGGGTGGCCGAGTTGTCTAGGTAGTTGATTTAAACTTACCTGTACACCGAAGCCTATCACCTATACGGTTTGAGTTCGCGTCTGATTTTGTACCATACTAAACAGGTTGCGTTTAACCCGCATTGCAAGTGATAAGGTTTGTCAGTAACCTGCCCATGGTCGGTAGTTTTCTCCGGTTACTGCGGCTTCCTCCATCAGTTAAATTGATAGCCGCGATATGACTGAAATATTGTTGACAGTGGCGTTAAACCCCAATCAAACAAAACAATAATAATTTGGAGAGTTAAAACATAAGATTAAGTATTAAATCTGATTAGAAGTACAAGAATACAAGACATTGTGCAAATGCCAAAATGAAAGATATTGATAATATGTAGAACAAATATACTACAAAATGTTAATTTTAATTTTGCAGGAAGTTATTGACAATTGAGTCTATGTTGATATCGAAGACATTTCCATAAAGATAACCCTTAAATACAATACAAAATTACCAGTGTTAAATAAATATGGAAAATTTCGGTATGCTATATGTACATTTCATGGAATAAGCTTGCATCAGAAGCATTAGAACCGAAACATAGGAAGTCGAAGATTCAAATATTGCAAAAGAAGCACTCAAATCCAAACAAATCGAAATGTTAAGTTTCTTAAAAAAAACTGGTCCAAACTTTTTCTTAAAATTTCGAGTTTTATTAACAAAATTTCTATAAAAGATAGGATGTGATGTCCCTTTCTTTTTGGAAGAAATTAACATGTAGAACCATATTTTTAAATCATATCTCAACATTTGCGAAAGATTATAATGTGGACGTTTTGATAAATTGTGGAAAAATTGTAACAATCAATAGCTTCAAAAGGTTTATCAACAGCGGTCAATGCTCAATAAACAGGACAGCACCATTGTTGTTTTACATGTTCAAATGGGCATCCATATTCTGATAAATCGGTTTGTAAAACAGATAGTCCATCTATTGATCAATACAATCCATAGTATGTATTTTAATTTTGTAAAGTTATAGTTAACAGATTTCATGTATCAAAATAGTATTTTGTATGTTAAATCGAGCTTGAAAAAGCTGGTAGTTACCACAGATGAATGGAAAGTAATCAATGTCTTCTCCGCGCAATATTCATATTATAAGTCGCTAGTAAAAACACAGGAAAATACATCAGATGTTCAACGATTTATCGCTTCTGTCTCGCACTGAGAGTGAAACAATAATTAAAGGTGTTGCCTTAACATTGACTGTTAGTGAAATTGATTAGATTGAAATGAACATGCAGAATGATACGATAAATGTCTGAACTGCAATAAAATCGGCAAAAAAAACTATGATGTAAAATTACTGCAGGAATCGTGCACCGACCGACCTACAAAGCAGACAACGTGGGTTTGACTTCAGAAAAAATTCTGCTATATATATAAGCTGGTGCTAACTGAGATTTCACAGAAGCTAATCCATTAATTTCAAATTTCAACAGAGTTATCATATGTTTTCATATTCAAGCACGTGCTTGCAGACATTACTTCATTGGCAGTGCAACTTTCTACGCTATTTTGTTTAGGAAGTTGTTTAAGTTCAGAGACTGTTGCTTTGGGACAAGCTATCTGAAAACGTTTACAACTTTGAATTATCATCACTTTTTATTCATTCCATTATGTCTGGACTAGATGCGTTCATTGGAAGCTGGGAGGAACAGTCCAAGGAAGGATTTGATGAAATGGCTAGTGCCTTAGGTTAGTCATATTATTTGTTTTTTACACTCGAGCCATAGATGTGACTTTTTAAATTGTTTCAATATTAAAAATAAAATAACAAATATTTCCAGAACAGAGTTTTTTCTGCTATTATATAGGTGATTAAGTTTAGCTTTTAACTATTCATACTATGGGTTACACTCAGTTGGCTATACTCAGATATTTGTGCACAGTGTACACCTCTTCGTAAATTTTGGTTGTATCTATGGGTTTAAGTTTATCTTTATTTGGGGTTTTAGTGTTTGTCTCCCTGATTTGCAAGCCACGAGTGTCAATGAATAAAATGGACCTAAGATTTTAATATATATAATTTTCTCTCAGTTTTTTCCTGCTTGGGCTGTGCATCACTGATGAGTTCCTTGTAGGTGAAATATTTTCTTGTGTAACAAAGCTATTGCACTGGAATTTTTGACGTTTATATAAAGAGAATACAATAGCATCTTCTTTTCATAATACATTGATAACACAACTTAGATTTTCTGCACATTCCTTTGTAGTAGATAAGCATATAACTATTCTAATAAAATCTATTTAGTTATGACTCTTTTGTGAGACATAAGTGTCTTGTTTGTGATTCCTATATTTCCTTGCTTTTAAAGTTATGCAAATGCCGTTATTACTGAATTTGCTGTCTTAAAATGTGTCAAGAAATACCAAGGGGATACTTATCAGTACTGAAAAAATATAAACTTGATAGAACATACTAAAGTACTAGAAAAAGAATGGCAACTTTTGCTGTTGATAAGCAAGAATATTTCTGGTGTTATCAACGTTATTCAATATAATAACACGCAATAAGTAAATATAAGTCGACCTCTCGATTGACGTTAAACCAGATAAGTTTAAAATTCCATGACATTTACCGTGCGCAGGACAAAGGGGCGGTTACCCTTCCGAAGCACCTGACCATACTCCTGGTAGTAAGCGAGGTCGTCGAGGTCCTGTCTATGTTGTTTTTTTTCGTTTCCCCTTTTGTTTATTTCGAGTTTGTCTCCTCGTCTTTTCGGTTCTCTCGCATGTGTATTCTACACTAAACGTATCAAGTATCGCTTGTAAAACGTTTGTCTTGTCAGTCCCTTAGTACTGAATACTGTAATTGAAATTCTCGAGCTCATGTGCCTGTTCCAAGCCAGGAACCTGTAGCCCAGTGGTTGTTGTTGTTTTGTTAGTTATTTATTGTTATATGTTCACCTTTTTTGCT
>JAULBM010050647.1:0-10539 GCA_032357055.1 Geukensia granosissima | reverse complement strand
TTCATTATGTTGTTACTACAAATACCGTTGCTTACTGATTAAGATCTACGTCTACAGAGACGTTTCCTTCAACCAGGCCATCGCATATGATGTGGTCAAGGTCAATGTTGGGAATAGATATAACCCAAAGATAGGATATTTCAAAGCACCTTATTCTGGTCCCTACCACTTCGTTAATACAGTAATGTCCCAACCATCACACGGTATTCACTTAGAAATAGTCAAAAATGGGATTACAGTTGGGAAAAACTGGGCGGACCATAATGGGTATGAGAGTGGGACTGTTGCTGTTATTACAGAATTGAATGCCGGTGATCTAGTTTGATTGAAAGATTCTGATGGTGGCTCTGAACATCTGGAACATGATTATAACAGTTTTCTGGATTCATGATATATACATTTTGACGGATTTCAATGAAAGAATGTGTCCTCCACATTTGAGTTTTTAATAAATGATTACTCTACTGTTTTATTTATCAAAATATTTCATAATTCGATTGCAAGGTAATTTTTCGACAACTGTGGTTTTTATTACATATTCTTGAGGATTTACCTTCTAATAAGGTAATTAAAAGGCAAAAAAATGTGATCAAGAACCTTGCACTACTAGGTTAATGGTGGACCAGTTTAAATTTCATATCGGCCTGGCGTCAAATTTATCAAATAATGTTTCACGGGAATTTACACTACTTGGTAAAACACTGAAAATAAGTAGAGGACTTTTTATGTTTTGTTTTAATGCTACTGGTTAGAGCTTTTTTTACTTTTTGGTTTTGACGTCTACAACACCATGGAAACATTAAAAAACTGTCAACGTCATACTAAAGATGTTCTTTGCATAAACCATATCAACTCCAACCGACTATGAAATACCCTTTTCTTCAGAAAATGTCACATATCTAAAAATATCGTTTTTACAACTGTTAATGAAACTTTTACAAGTCGCTGATATGGTGCTGATATTAAAACAATGATATTGAATAATTGTCAATTGTACTCTTTTATGAATGTTCAAAATATTAATATGGAAAAAGGAATTTTGGTATGATTGTCTACGAGACAGCCATCCAAAACCTGTAAATTGCAAGCACATAAGCTTAAATTAGTTAACAATTAAGTATTAATATAAAAAACAGATGTGGCATGATTGTCCATGAGACAGACACCCACCAAATGACAGTAGAATTTAAATTAAATTATGTATCGTTGAGTAATATTAAAGGCCTTTTCTCGATTAACAATCTTAAGTTTGAATTACAACGGCTTGAATTGGGAAAATTACCAATGAATATATAATTGGAAAAATAATTCTCATACCGAACAATAAACGAAATTTTGTGCAGTTGCTTTGATACCCCGCAATTGCAGAATAGTAATTGTAATTTGAAGAATATTTGATATCAACCTAAACAAATATAACTGAATAAATAACAGAAGGAAATTTGAACAGCATTTCTCCAAATACATATTTCCTAAAAGAAAATTTTTAGCATACAACCCAAGCACGAGGAAACGTTTTTAACGACCTTTGCATCCACTTTGATTTGGTTTCTCTTTTCGAAATCCAATTTTATCCGTATTCATTAGAGTTGAAGGCATATTAACAGCTGCTAACAAAACAAAATATATTTCCAGTGTAGTGTTGTTTGTTATATGTCATAGTCTTCCATTTCATTTTGTTGACCATTGTCTTGTCTGTCTTCCGACTTAACGATTTCTGTATGCCTCTTTGGTATCTTCGAATTCTTTCGATATCCACGTTTAATCAATTCTCTCATAGTCGGCGTCCCAATAGCATAAGCATTATTCACTCCGGAAGACAAGCAATTCTCGCACCATTACAAAAAAATATTTTTATACAAAATGAAATATATGGGTAATTTATCAAGTTGACCTTAGACCGTGTCCGTAAGAAACATTGAATAATTGTTAATCTAGAGGTCGCCACATGACATTTCACAAGGGTATTATCACACTCCTTTTTGAAAGATAAACATTGGGTAATTGTTTAATCTGGAGGTCGCCACATGACATATCACACTCCTTTTTAAACGTTATAGATAATTCCAAATTTATAAACCCTGTATTTTGAATGACCTAGAGCTTCTTACGAGGTGTGTGATTAGGGTGTGAGCTCTTCAGATCTTCCAACATTTTTTAATTCGAAATGAATATCGATGTGTAACGAAGACCGAGAGGTATCTTCCCTGTCTTTCATTTCAAGATCATTTGAGAAATGAGATGAAGGTTTTCATCAAAAATAGAATTGTTAAATGAAATTAAATTTTTTTACCCGTCAGAGCACCTGAAGTTTTTGTAGGGTTCGTGTTCCTCCAGCTTTAGTTTTCAGTGTAGTATTATGTAATATTGTTCAAAGTTTCCCATGAAATTATCTTTGGGTGTTCACCTCACACGTTAACTGATGATAAACAACATGTGCACAAGCACCAGATTCATAACTGTTTAGATATATATCTATGTATTGTGCTCAGTTTAGTTTTAGCTTCTATGTTGTAAACATGTACATAGCGTAGTTAGATTAAGTATATATACAATGTATAAAGGACTCTGTCTATATATATATATATATATATATATATATATATATAGAACCAATTAAGCAGACCCCAACATAACATATTGAGCGAACTGTGTATACCTTTTGTTTCATTTTTTTTTACCTCGGTTGACCTCCTAGCCCGAGGGGCTGAGACCAACTCGTCGATACTATTTCTCGCCAAATGTTTTTATTTTCAATTGCAGAAATCAGCTTGAGTAAGCATTATTTATTTAGCCTTTTTATTGACTTAATTTATAACTAATACAATATATTTAAAATTTCAAAAGTGTTTAATTCTTTATCATGTTTATAAATGACATTTATTTCTAACTCAATAAAAATTTGGCGCCAAAAAGAGTTATCTCCAATGCGTATTACCTGTCTTTTGTCAACATAGAAGCTCATGGAGAAACTCAGCTATTCTGTTTAAAATTCTATAAGTAAAATAATTCCTGGGCATTTCAATGGTTGCTTTTATTAAATATCTCCAAGGTAAGTTGTTCTAAACTGGTTAAATAAGACTAATTTGCCAAAATCGTAATGAAGTGGAGGTAGCCATTTTTTCCAAACTGCACGTACTTACGCTTGTACTAAAATCAGTTTGTGATATGTCACGTGGTGTGGAAGATAAGGAAATCTCACACCCCCAAAATTACGGAATTTGTTAATCTCATAGGCGTGAAATGGAAATCCCGGGTGCCATTCGAGAAAATCTGTTTCACGTTTTACAGATAAAAGGGGAAAATTTAGAAAATTCTTAAAATGTCATATTTAACTGATTACCACCTTGTTCAAATGGGTGAAAAGCAAACCTTTGTGGTTTTTTTCTTTTCATAGACTATCAAAGGATACAGGTAGAACAAAGGCAGTAGAATTTTTGTTCAATTGCATTCTAATTATAAGAGTATATAATGTGTAGAGTAAGTTTAAGGAATTCAAAGATACCAAAGGTACAGGCAGAAATCAGAAGACACACAAGACCGTATCCATCAAAATGAAACGAAAGACAAATATAGAACACACAACATTAGACTGAAAACTAAAGCTGGAGTAACACGAACCCTACAAAAACCAGGGTGAGTTCATGTGCTCCGGAAGGGTTAGCAACTCCTGCTCCACTAGTGGCAACCGTCGTGTTAGTGTGTAGTCAAAGCCAGTGTATAATCACAATCAATATTAGTCACAACCTGTATAAGAACGTTCGTTAAACTTTTTTCGATCTTAATCCTTTTTTCTGTTGTTAGAAGCCTAATAAGGCTACTATATGGTAGTAATCCTGACTATTAAAGGAAAAATGTACGTGCATGACGTGTAATCAGTCAAAACAATTTTTTGTTAAAGCATGATTTGGGCGAAACAGCTTTTTAACCTTGATTTGAATGTTCAAGGATTTATCGATTGAAACTTTACCTGTATTTTTCATAAAGGTAATGATGGCAAATTTCATGTACATGTATTAAATGTTTACTAAATTGCCTTATTAGAAAAATATATTGGAGAATATTTTGTGATGCATAACTTTTGGCGGACTGTATATTATCCGAAAACTTACATTGGAGACCATAATAGTAGATGCATGTCATAATTCTTATCATAACTTAATATTTGATGTCAGGTAACAGATCCACAACTAGTTGAGATACACTGTACCATATGGATCAACAAATTCATGATGGCGACCATAAAATTTCAGGAGGGACAACTTCAACCTTGAGTTAATGTATCATTGTTTTAGTTATTTACGTTACGAGAGCAATGATCTCTCCAGATAATGCTTATTCTAAAAACAGGCGCGATAATATCGATTCAACTGCAACACTTCAACCAGGTAGGCAGAGGAAGAAGAAATTTGCGCATAAATATTGGAAGTTGCAAATGTCCTAAGAAAGTTGAAGTCTTTTTGGTTTGTCGTAAATCTTACAAACAAGTTTACCGACTTGGTTGATTTCGAGGAATAAATCTAGGTGTGTAGCATGGTTTTGAGTGTGTAGTCTCTGTTTTTTCTCGTTCGCATTGATACAAGTGAATCGAAGAAATGATTTATGACAGAGAATGCCCAGTGAACTGACAGTTCCTTTTCAATTCAACCTCTCAACGACAATGGCACATTCAATATTCGGGCAGATATATAAAAAGTCCGTTTCTTTAATCAAAAGCATTTTCCACAATATTTATTTTATACGTAACGATGTAGATTATTACTTATATTATTATTTTTTTGCAGTTCATTTTTAAAAATATTTTGCAGCAAACCTAAAAGCGGAATTACAAATACTTAGACAAGAGATGAAGGCAATGAAAGCAAAGCGTAAGTATCGAGTGGATATGTAGATTTTATTTCCACAAACTCGAGGTGAACCGTATAACTGGAATTAATATAAAATAACAATAATAATCATATAATATACATGCAATACGGTCTAGATTTGTGACCTAATAACAGATGCATTTCTCAGATTGACTTTAGAAGAAACATGTAAGGATACTCTACTCTAATGCTGGCATAAGAAAATGTGTTTTTTCGGAAGTTTAAAAGTGTTAAAATTTTAATATGACATGATACATGTCATGACATTTTTCCAACAACTTAACTGGTACACAACGTAAACTAACAAACCAGATGTCGTAGAAACCTACGCCTCTTACTGTAAACGTCAGCATAAAATGACAATAGGGTCCAAACTTGATTTTTTCAATGCTCCTATACATATAAACCTTATCAAAAGCCCCTGGTGTGCATTTCAGGAAAGAATAAGGTTAATCTTGTCAAAATGGAAACAAGGAATATAGAGTATAACTCAAAAATATGAGAATCACATCTACATAGATTTATAACAAAATTAAAGCGCTTTTATGAATTTGCCTTCAGTCACTAGGGGACCAACATAGGACAATCAGACATTATATACAGTTCATTGCGACTCATAATTTAAAAATATGTAATTGTTTTGATTTACAAAGTAAAACTTGGATTGCAAAATAAATTATCAGGAGCGATGGGAAAAGGGGAAATACTATTTGTCAAATACTTGTCCAAACAGTTCTTGAGTAATCTTCTCCTACATTCAGTACCGTGTCCTTATGAATTTTTTATATCAAATTTTGCCACATATGTTTGACATAATGCCGTATTAGACAATAAATACATTGTTTTAGGAGAAGATATTTTAATTAAATCAGATTTAAAAACAAAGCAACGAAGTAAAGGAATAACTGATTTGTTATTATAAGTGCATGATACACTCAAATCCAGGTCAGAATATATATTTGTTAAGCCTGCTTCTACAATATCTTATTCGCAAACACAGATATGAATTACTTTGTGACCCGTTTCTCTTACATGAATCAAATATTCATTTTTTGTCGACATATTTTCTTGAAAGTGACCCTGACTAAATGCTCCTCAATTAAGCAATTGAGTAATATTGACGTTAAGATGCAAGCCATTGATTTGCGGATAATTTTAAAATTTGTTCACATTCAATTTTGCTAAATTAATAAAATTTTTTGTCTTAACCGGATTTTAAAGTGTAACTTAATATAACAAAAAGTAAGAGATGTGGCATGAGACAGCCACCCACCATATGACAGTAGAATTTAATGACCAGATAAAATTAATAAAATGGCTTTAGCTTCAGTTGCTTGAACATACTTCTAGAATAATCGAGTTTCCATGAAATGACCAATCATTTAAAACTATAATTCTGTATTTAATATAAAAAAATCAATTACAAATATGACTGATAAAAACATGAAGCTAATTTGCGTGCATCTTAACATATATTGCAGAAACTGATTGTATGGAGGAAGCAGACACGATTTCACAAAAAAAAACCAAGGCTTTTATTAGGGAACGTTCAGTCTTCTGTTGCCTTTTATGCTTTTCTGTCTAAAAGTGGTAATATCAGTACAAACCAGCCAATTGTGTACGATCGGGTCAAAGTAAATATTGGAAACGGATATAACCAGCACAGTGGTCACTTCCGGGCACCTGTCCCTGGTCTCTATTTTTTCATTAATACAGTCATGTCCAAACCAAATTATGGTATCCATGTATCTATTATGAAAAATGCAGAAAGCTACAGTTTCAATTGGGTGGACTCTAATGGGTACGAAAGTGGCACAGCTGGCACAATAATAGAATTAAATTCTGGAGATGTGGTTTATGTTAAAGATACTGACGGTGGTTCACAGTTCCTTCAACAAGGCTACAATGCCTTCTCTGGATTCCTTATTCAGTCTTACTAATTTGTTTTCATTTATGAGTCAAGTATCCATAGTGAAAAAAGCTGTACCTATCGATATAAATGAAAATAATGATATTTTACTTCAATAAAAGAAAGAAATTATTTGTCCGACCTTTTGTTATTACGTATTATTTTCTGAGATTTTTTTCTTTTCTTTTTCCAATGTTCTGGTAATCTGATTTGAGTGGCACATTCAATTGGTTACTTCATCCGCAATTTTTCAATAGTATAGGTGAAAATGATGTAGACCAGACATTAAGCCACCCGAAGCGGAAGACACGTGACCATAAAAGACCTCACTAAAAAAATCATGCGAGAGCAACAACGCCAAAAGTTCCTCCCAATTTTTTTTTGATTTTTCTGTTGACGGTTAAACCATCCTATAGTAGTAGAGACTCTATATTCTACACATGTGAGTGCAACAGCTCGCCAAAATGTCCTGCATATTTGGTTTTCGGGATTGTTCATCTTATTGTATGGGTTTTGGAATGGAATTAATTTGACAGAATATGAAATATATGCCAAAAACACACGATACACACCTAACATATATTTATAACATATATTCAAAAGCCTAATTAAACTTCATAGATTTTCTTACCTTGTATCAGTTAAAAATATTTACTAAGTTCTCTAAAAAAATGTTTAATAGTTTGCTGGTAATACAAAGATTACGTTCATACAACATAAAAGTATCGCTCGTGCAATATAACAAGTGCAGTAATATATATATACCTATGAAAGAATAAAAGGGACGTCCCATTCAAGGAAGGACAAAGGACAAGGGTCGTTAAGGCCCATTTTTGGCCCAAGAATTTGGCTAAAAAATGAAAATAGGCTCATATCTATTATTTTATATTTTTTGTGTTGAATAATGTCTATTAAAAGAAAATCCAATAGAATTTTTAGTTTAATTAGTTCTACAATGGCCACATGACACATAGAAAATGCTTTAAATGTGAAAATACAAAGAAATTGATTAATTTGATGCAGTTTGTGATATTAATTTTCGATTTTAATATAGATCGCACAAAAACATCACAACCAAACTTTGCACAATTGGAGATCTATCAAGTACAAATGTTTGGTTAAAATATCTACGTGATGTTTTTGTGCGATCATATCCATTTTTAACAAAACACATCAAAAAATTTAGTATTTTTACCGAAAATGTTAAATTTTTGTGAAAATGGTCAAATATACCCTTTCATTTTGTCGCAATATGGAATTGTATACAAGAAATAGTAATGAATTATCAAATGACGATTATTAAACAGCATTTTCACAACAATTTATTATTATCTCACAAAATCTAAAATTTGGGCCAAATATGGGGCTTAACGTACCTACTCCTTTACAATAGGGAATGAGAAATCGTCTCCCCTGTCGGATATTTTAATTTTGATTAAATTTTGTGAAACATTAACATTTAAATCCAAAGGGGGACAATTGCTGCTCTTCCTATAAACTTTATTCAAAGTCAGTTTCCTAAGAAAAATGGTTTCGACCTTTCTGTGAAGCATTGGTTATAAACTCAAAGACATTGTCCAGATAGCGGTAAGTATATTTAAAGTTATTTATTAAAATGCAAAGTTACAAATTTTGAATTAATATGGAGAATTTAGGTATGCTATGTCCAGTGTAGAATACATATGTGAAAGATCAGTGCATAGTCCAAAGAGACAAGACAAATTTGAAACAAACTCAAAGATAAAACGAAAACAAAAGGAACAAAGGCTTGGAATCTCTTACAAAACAGGAGTGTGGTCAGGTGCTCATCGAAACATATCGAAATTAGAAGACAAATCATACGGCAGGGACAAACCAAGTGCAAAACATTTCGAAGCCTTTCGGCATCGCATTTTCAGTGCTTTAGAATTTTAATAAATGCAGCAAATTTCTGTAAAACATTGTTTGATTAATTTCATGTCTGACAACTGGGCTGGTTCTCTACATATGACGTAAAGGAAACAATTGAATATATCCCTCCATTACGGAAACGTTTTATTGCCTCCTTACAACACGAATAAAAGAAAACTTTTTATTCATAATATGGAACAAACAGAAGAAATTTATCATTAATCCATTTGCCTACAACGCGCATATTAATATGGTACGATTCTGTGAACAATTATACAATATATAGCTTTTTGGTGGGTGGCCTTATTTGTAGCACATGTTGTATAGATTTTATATTATATTAAACTCTTGATAACCGCATAAACGTTGAATTTGGCTCGTAAGTTGAAGAAATAATGGTCAAACTGGTTGCTTTCAGCAGTTATACGTTACATTTTGTACACCATGGCCTTCATTAAACATAGAGGAACTAGCTCTATATGGTACATATTATTCTCACCATAACCCCTAAGCCAGCCCTAATTTAAACCTTAACCATTACCCTCCTTAAACATTAACAACTTCACTAACCATTTTAACCCATAATATAACCCTAATCATACATTATATCCAAACCGTTAAAAACCAGGTTTCCTATAGTAAATGAAGGCCACACCAATAGCGGACATCGTTAGATTTGTAACGAATTCTACTTTAATACATTTAATAAAAATGAAGTTTTCCGTTGACATCGACGGCCGCAACGAAAAACAAATCACACGCTAACTTATACAAGCGGAATTGCGGTAAGTGCAAATGCCCTCTACAAACTGAAATTGTCTGGAGAACTTATTTTCGTTCTTATTCAATCCCTGTTCAAAGGAAAAATGAGAGTCACTTTAGCATTGATTTATGCTGTCATATTTGTGACGTATGTTTGTTTTTAAACTTCAATATTGTATTTCATAAACTCGATTACCTTTAAAACAAAATAATGACAATCATATCTCACGAATTCGAATTCGTTATTTTGCTAATCACATGGTAGTATGAAGATAATCTACGATATATTTTGTGTCGTTAAAAAGGAGGTGAACCTGCGACTAGTAAATAATTTACTACTCAAAAAAGAAATGCATAATTGAAATTTTGGTATTTTAATCATGTACTTTACACCAAAATTAATCAATCATAAAGACAGAATTTCACACAAAATGTTTGCGTTTCATGTCCCATGCACAAAGTCTACCTGTTGTCATTGATTTATTGTTTGCTAATTTACCCTTCATGAACATTTGGTCCGTAAAGGTATTTGTTGATTCCAAGCCTTGTTCCTTTTTGTTTTCGTTTCATCTTTTAGTTTGGTACGAATTTGTTTTGTCTAATTTATACTTCAAAAGCGATTGTCGCGCGACTGACGCGTGACAGTCGCGGGACGTCGCGCGAAAAATGCTGAATGTTTATTCTTGTCGTAGTTAGTTTAAACTTTTAATCTCAGGTAAAATCGCGCGACATCGAATGGTAGTCGCACGATGTTCTGGCGACAGTCGCGGAAGTCTCGCGACAATAGCAAGACGAAGTATTAATGAGCCCTTAGACAATGTACCTTTGATCTCTGATATAAAATGTGTCAAGAAATACCAAGGGGATATTCGAGGAAAAGGGAAAATATAGAAGTACTGACAAACTCCGGTGAACAACGAGGACAAGACCAAAACGACAAAAACACAATGAACAACATGGACGCCACCAAAAACTGGGGGTAGACCCAGGTGCTCCGGAAGAGTAAGCAGTCTCTGCTTCCTGCAGGACACCTGCCATGTAGCTCATGTAAAATCAGGTTAGAGGAAGGACATCAAGAGAACAGGTCCTCTTTCATTTGGGACACGGTTT
>JAULBM010050636.1:0-10539 GCA_032357055.1 Geukensia granosissima | reverse complement strand
CAATCAAAGCGCTGTTCCTTTGCTTGGAATTTACTTGTACATATGAGATTTTTGTGTCATGAATGTTTACACCATATACCCCTTTTTTCTATTAAGACAAAAAGAACCTTGAAAAATATATCATAAGGACCTCTGCTACGCTTGGTTTGATTGTGGCGCAATCTTCTATCGGATGGAACTAAATCTGAGATGTGTAAGTTAAAAAATCAAGGTTTTGTTGGAATTGAACGTAAGGAGAAATAAAAAAACGGAATTATTAAATGAAATGTAAAAGAAATGGGCAAGTAATTTCAATATCTACAAGACTTGGATCAAAAAGCTAAAGATTTGATTTTGTCTCTATACATCTGATGAATGATAAAAAGATGATTCAATTATCTTAAAGGTTATATAATCTATTGTTAAAATTATTACAGCTATGGGGGTTATCCTGTATTTAAGTGGAACTTGGAATTTTCTTTGAAAAATTAAGGCTCTAAGGCCACTCTAAATTTATATCTTCTGATTTTTATTGAAAAAAATAGACGCAAGCAAGCGAATTTTTTTTCTTGCAATGGCAAAATATTGGATCGCAACCTCAAAAACTGGTGCGGACACAACAGTTTAAAATATTGTCCTTTTGTTTTGTTTTTTTAAGAGTGAGCGAGCAAATTTTTATTTTTGTATTTAGGAATAACCATGAAAATTTTTAAAAAGTGAAAACAATCGGAGCGAACAAAAATTTTTATATATGAATTTTTGACACCATAATATGAGGAGCAAAGCGAATCCGAAGAACAATTAATTTATTTTGAGTGACCTAACAGGTTGAAGAAAATTGCACTTTAAATGATCCTAATTTATTCATTATGCTAGGTTGTTCTAATGCTACTGATTTTTCTCCTATAATGTACATATTGCATATCAAAATATTTTATTCAACATTTTAATTTTGTATTATTTGATGTATTTTGTTTTTAACGATAAATCTAATAATAAATAAACTCGTGGAACATCTTCCGACTAGATTATAAGTCCAGTGTAGAATACCCATGTGACGAGATTACAACTGTCGATTTACCCGCGTGAAAATATTTAATATACGATTTGACAAACGGGGTGACTTCAACTTTCTTATTGTAAACTTCCCATATTTATTTGGCAATATCCCTGCTTCCTCTTACTACAGGGTTTATGTTTAATAGTTGATTCGATACTATCGTGCCTGTTCCAGGATTTTCTGAAGACATCAATTCTGTTATCCAAAAATTACTACAACAAGGATGGATGCAATAATGTTTGAAGTCGTCTTTTCTAAAATTCTATGGTTTCCACCACGAATTGGTTGATCCATATTGTATCAGTGTATGTCAACTAGTTATGGACATGTTACCGGTAATACAACAATTAGTCGACCTCTTTTCGGACTGACGTAAGCCCGGGTTAGAATTTAAGGATTCCACGACGTGTGTTGGGCACCAGACAAGGAATCCTTACCTATCCAGAATACCTTATTCCACTCCCGTTTTATAGAGGAGTTCGTTGATTCCAAGCCTTTGTTCCTTGTTTTTGTTTTATCTTTTAGTTTACTTAAAAGGACGAGTGTCGTTAAGGCCCATTTTTGGCCCAAGAATGTGGCTAAAAATGAAAATTGGCTAACATCTTATTTTATATTTTTTGTAGTGAATAATGTCTATAAAAAGAAATTCCAACAGAATTTTTTAGTTTAATTAGTTCTACAATGGTCATATGTAACATAGAAAATGCTTAAAATGTGAAAATACTGAGAAATTTATTAATTTGATGCAATATTTGATAATATTTTGTCCATTTTAATATAGATCGCACAAAAACATCACAACCAAACTATCAAGTACTAATGTTTGGTTAAAATATTTTGGAGATGTTTTTGTGCGATCATATCTATTTTGAACCAAACACCTCTAGAAATAGAGTATTTTTAGCGAAAATGTTAAATTCTGGTCAAAATAGTCAATATACCCTTTTATTTTGTCAAAATGACGAAAAGTATACAAGAAAAAGTAATAAATTATTAAAAGACGATTATTAAACAGCATTTTCAAAACAACTTATTATTGTGTTACAAAATCTAAAATTTGTGCCAAATATGGGGCTAAACGTACCTACTCCTTTGTCTGGTTCCTTTGAACTTTTGATTTTCCATATGGGTATTTTACCTGGTCTTTTGTATTTCATAAATCAAAATGTCGTAAGTATCTAAGTTAATTAAGACTCAAAGCAATTATTTCAGGACGGTGGCTTTGTTATGTATTTACTTATACCTAGCGGGAAGAAGTCATCACAAATTCAACATTGATTGAATGTATCCTTGTTGCAGAAATTTATGCGAAAACAGTAATGCTTCTTTAGAAATCCCGATACTTGGAACAAGCGCGAGAATATCGAATTAACTGCGAAACATAGACCCCTAAGGAAGGGAAGCAAGAATACTGCCACATAAATATTGGAAGTTTACAATTAAGAATCGAAGAATCACATGAAAAATATGCATTAGTGTTAAATCACAAATTGGAGATAATTGTTTGTCGAAACATCTTACCATTCTACATAATTTTTCTCTTCATCTGCAGTTACTATAACAACAATATAATGTCTAAAATAAAAAATAAAATCAGTTTACATTGCATGGTTGATTCATACACTAAATGACAATTTATGTGTATGGCAATCTAAGATAGACCATGCATGCCGATTGACAACTGGCTAGTACTTGTATACCTAAAGAAAATATGGCAACCAAAATGTGATTCATTAAATCATTTGATTTTTCTTTCCTTTACACCACGCGCTTCCATTCAGACTTTGTTTTTTTAAGTTAAGAAACTCAGGTACGGTACAAATATTTTGCGTTAGGTAGTGAAAACATTACTTTGATAGTTATTCCCCGATTCTAACAAAAGTTCTCTTCAGATAATATATATATAGAATTCTTGATTTCTTGATTGAAATTTTTGTAACCTAAGTAGACGTTGTTAAAACAGACCACCAGCATTCAAATGAAAACCAACTGCTAGCTTCTTGTTACCAATTTGTTCCTTTATTCGTATGATGCTGACTTCATGTAAATTTTCCAACTGTCGTCATTTCGGTCCTATATCGGTTGTGAAAACCATCGAACGTGACTAACCACTATGTACGATTATTCTCTCACATGGGTACTCTACACTGGACTTCAGTAGCATTAGAACCAAAACATAGGAAGTCAAAGATCTAAACATAGCAAAAGAAGCACTCAAATAATCGAAATGAGAAGTCAAATCCGTCAGCAGGGAAAGCTTCTTAATGCAGAACTTTTCGTTGCCTTTCCGTATTTCAGTGCTTAAGAATTTTAGAAACGCAGCAAATGTCTGTAAAACCTTGTTAAATAAAGTTCATGTCAGACAAGTCTGACAACTGGGCTGGTGGATATCCTCGGGGACCAATGTTCCACCAGCAGAGGCATCGACCCAATGGTTTTGAAATACAAAATTACCAATGTTGACTAAATATGGAAAAATAGGTATGTTATATGTACATTTCAAAGAGTAAACTCTCATCAGTAGCATTAGAACCGAAACATGGGAAGTCTGAGATCCATACATAGCAAAAAAAGCATTCAGATCTAAACAAATTGAAATGGGAAGCCACATCCGACGGCAGGGACAACTAACTACTTAGTGCAATACTTTTCAGAATTTTAACAAATGCAGCAAATGTCTGTAAAACATTGATTAATTTTATTTTAGACAAGTTTGACAACTCGGTTGGTGAATACTCTCGGGGAACAACGTTCCGCAAGCAGAGGCGTCGACAAAGTGGTTTCAAAATTCAATATGACCAAAGTTGAGTTATTTAATGGCGAGTTGCATTTTAGGGCAAATTTCTGAAAGTCGGATAAACTTAAGATCATTATCAGTAAGTTACAAGTCGTAAACAACTCTGATCTCTTATCAAACAAACGGTTATTAAACATTCAGATACTGAAAATTATACCATACCGGCCAACTGAAATTTTAGGATTATAAATGCATTTGTCATTTCCATTTCTTTGATAATGTCCAAACATACTAGGTTATGAAATATTTCTACTTACTTATATTTTTGGAAAAACTCTGATGGCTCAAATAATACTTCCCATTGTTCCTTGAATTCATATATTTTGTTAACTACATCCCAACCTTTAAAAAAAAACATTTAATACCAGTAATTCTAAAAAGTCCGATTTTTCATCAGATTTACCTCAATGGCGTATGTCGACGAATTTTTTCTATCTCTGATCATTTTGAGAGGTTAATTGGGTCAAAAAATGCAACAAAAGGTTATCCAAATATTTTTGTAGCATTAACCAGTTTTTATATAAAATCAACAAAAGGGGTAAAAAAAGACAATTTTGCAATGGATGATTTTTTATTATGTCTGACCGTTTAAATTCCATTCGCATAATATAGAAACTAATTTGTTTATCCAGTTTTGATGAGTATTTCAAAATTATTCCCTATGCAAAATGCCACACAATTATCCCAAGTCTGATGATAAAGGGGATAAAAATTATCACCAATCCAATCATATTACTGAGTCTAGCACTTTACTGTGTCCAGAACACCGTTGTGTTCATTTTGTAACTTTTCCATTCCAACGTGCTGCGTTCACGCATCATCTCAGTTTGTTTCTAGCTTCTGCACGGAAATGTATACCGATAAGAATTCGGGGATACCCAAAGGGGCAGACAAAACTCGTTACATCAGTAGTCAGATTTTTGCATGGACTTGTCATCATGGACACCTTTTACATTGCAACGCACAAATGTTTTTTTTTATCAAACTTAAACGAATGAGTACATTTAGTCTGTGTATTATCTTAATAATAAACAATATGATACCGAACAACACAGTTAACCAATCATGTGCTCACACATTTGTGAGTAACTGTGTTTGCGGGTATTTTCAAATAAGTCAGTTTTTCAATAATTATATAACAATTTCTGTGTTGTGTCACTCTGTTTAGTGATGATTTAGCCCGCAGCATCAAGCTTGTTCTCCTGTTAAATGTGCGAAATAGGCTTCAAATATTCGGATGAAGTATAAAGTTTACTATTTTGCAAGGTTTTGTGTTTGTATTTATAATCATAATTAAAAATAGTTGTTGTTATACACAGTGCAGAAATAAAAAGTAGTGTTTTTTCACCATTGGGTGCAGCTAATGCACGTTTATGTTTTATGAAGACTATATATTTTTTATGTTGAAAATACAAGTAAAACTTATCATAATCTTAATGTGAACATTCTTTTTACAACAGGTCTAAAACTTACCATTCATAAATTCTCCCTTCATGATAGTGAGCGTTGACATAGTAACATTAAATGCAGTGTTGGCTTGTGGATATGCTGGTGCAATGATCGGCATAAGGTGGGAACCATCTGAAGGATTGATCTGTAATGTTGGACATCGTCAAGATATATTATCTGTTGTAATTTTGAAATTGATGGACATCTACGACATGACACTGCTTACATTAATTCTATTTTTATTTCGCATTTAGACATCAGATGTGCTGAATAGTGTAAATGTCTGCTTTTTACACATGTGCTTATAACAATTGCCTCATTAAAACAGACAAATTATTTCCTGATTTTTTTTAATTTGAAAAAAAAAACATTGTAGTCAGATAATAAACATTCCATAATACATATTTCAAAATATGATCAACTGTTTATTCCAGTGATAATGTCTATATATATTTTTTCTAGAATTGTGTTTATAATTTTTTTACCATAGGATTCCAAATGCGGTCATCCTGTTTGTTTTATGGTAACTGTTTCAGTAGGACAGGACGGGGCCATTTCCTAGTGGTAATAAAAGAAATTCTACAGAATACTTGAAATCCATTTGGGATGTTTAAACATGACATCTTAAAACATTGTAACCTAGAATACTACAATGATAGAGACATTATTCTATCCGTAGGATGTTTATCAGTAATGTATTTACATTACAGGTTGAAAGTTGTTTTTTTTACTTATCTTTGTTAATTCCTCCTCTGTTTTTGGAACATTTTATTTCTGTAAAAATCTACTTTGCCGCTTTTTAAAAGTTAAATTTCTCTTGATTCTTAAACTATCTTGACTTAAAAATCGTTAAAATTCCATCATAGAAACAGAAATCCAAAAGTGAAATGTACACTTACCACTTTGAAAAATTTATGTATAAGTGTTGCTGGTGCTGCATTAGGATAAAGCTGACAAACTCTGGCTACTAAAATTGCCCATGACACACCTCCAAGGAAATCAAATACTTTCGAATAGACACCTCTTTCTAAAAATATAAAAGAATAAGTATACTATACTGTATGACAGGAATACATTTAAACTTAAATGATTGACATCACTTTAATAACAGTATACAAAGGATGTAATATCAAATGAGAACCCAAATGAACCATCTGATTTTAGTGTTTGTTCATGCATATTGAATTTTGCGAGCATTAGTTATTTCATGAACAATATTACACAATTCAACAATGATTAAAAAGAATTCGACATAGCCAACAGAGTTAAAAAGACAAACATAGAACACATAGTCACAACTAGTTTAGAAACGGACTTGTTGTAATGAAAAACATACAACAGACACAACTTACACAAAATATAATATACTCCAACATTAATAAACTGAATAACACATATTTAATAGTATGATATAAAAAGACACATTTTTGGCCTATAATTTGATTACTCGCAGTTTCATTACAAAGCTGTCTTCATTAGGAACCAAATGCAAAATTTCATCTATAACTCTGTAACCAAAAGTGAACATTGGAAGCAATGTTTTAATTGTGATGAATGCTTCATACAATACTATTAAAATATATTTAATAAACATAGCCCGCACGAATCCAATCAAAGTATAATTTGCTGCAAATTTATCATTCAAGTCTAATTATCTTTTCTTCTTAATTTTATACTTACCAGTTACTTGAATGAACGTATACATAAAGTCCAGTGTTGAATAATCATCCACGAACTCCTTTGCAAAACAGGAGTAGGATCAGCTGCTCCGAAAGGGTAAGAATCTCCTGTCCTGTGCGCAATACTTTTCGTGGAGTCTTTAAAAATTATCCTTATGACTTATTTTAAATGTTTAAGATCTTTGAATATTGTAATCTTTGGAATCAACATTGTCTCTCTCCTCAGTAACATAAGGTTCTTTCAATATTTTGTTACATTTTCGTCCTACGCTCTGTCGAAGCTTTTATTTTAAGAATTTGCACCAAAACATGTTTTTTGCTTTTAATGATATCATTACACGAAATCCAGTCGGACATGTTTTTATTTATGTCTTTGCTTAAGAGAACCACATTTTTCATTAACTATTCTTGGCTTTTGACTTAGCTGTCGAAACTGCTAGTATTTTTTGGAGTTCGGTGCAACTTGTATTCTCTTGTTTTATTTGTTTTTGTCTGCGTTCTTTTTATCAACTTCAAAAGATAAATCTCATGTAGGTTTTTAAAGTTTGTTTTATGTCATTTGGTCAAACTATTGTCCACGTTTAAGGGGCTGGTTGAGAAGTCAGAAAAATATTTAACCTCGCCACATACTTCATGTGCCTGTCTAAAACCAGGAACTAGTAATCCACTGTTATTATGCGTACTTGTTTTTCGTTTCACGTGTATACTTATTTGGCCGATAATTGATACATTTCATATAATTACATTTTATTTTGGGCCTTTAACAGCTTGCCTTTCGGTGTGGTTATGTGTCCATTTTTGAATGCCGTAGTGAAACCTTTTAAAATATGTTTGCTTCTTGTGCGTTTTGGGTGAATGCGTCATGGACAATCGTACCACATTTTCCTTTACTACATTTAACTTTGTAAAGGTTCATACACAGTTTTGTCACACAGGATTACAACTTGAAACTCTTTCTCGCCATCTAATAACGACACATTGAATGGCAGGAAATTTTTAGACGAAGCAGATTTTTTACCTTTATACTTCATCAGTGCAGACCTTTACAATACAACATAGGAAATTAATAAAGGTGCAATGTAAAAGTGCTGCTGTACGTTAGATTTGATAAAATGTTGGATACAATTTCAGATACATTTTATTCATTTTCCTATTTCATTTCATTACCTATACTTCTGTGCATGTCATATTATTCAGAATAATTTCTATTCCTCTTCCTCTTCTATTCGTCTGTAGAGTTTGTTGAACTAACACAAGTCGACTCAGCATATGTACTAGGTACATTATATCATCTGTTATCAGGCCTCAGGCCAAAGAGAAACAAGTAAAACCTATTACACTAATGCAAAGGTCTATCTTCACGGCAAATCAACTTGATAAAGGAGAAACAAAAACATAGCAATAACGCACCCTTCCGGTAAGAGAGAGGAGAGAGGAAAATCAAAATTTGACGGTAAATATTTCTACAGGAATTATAAGGCCATTTTATTGGAAAGACATTGTTAAACAGGTATTTTAAGATCCAAATTAAAATCCGAAAATAGATATTCAGATAATTTAAGATTAAATGATTTGACCGACGATGACGAGTAAGTGCCAAAGGACTACAAGAAAAATTAAAAGATTATCAAAAAATTTCAAACTAACAAGAATGTGTTGTGAAATAATAATTGTGATTTCTGTTTCTGAATTAGACCAATATCTAGTCCGGTTTTCCTGTCAGTAAGACGTTAAAAGAATTAAGAATACGACCTAATCTACAGGTAAATGCTTCAAACGATCATTGTTAACACTATTGCTGCCTAGGAATTCAAGCATTCAAAAAACAATCCTGCACGCAAAACGAAGGAGTTTAAAGGAAAAGCTCAAGGAAAAATAAAAATAAAGTACATGACTTTAAGACTCCAATAGATTTAAGCATCGCATAGCAACCATATGCTAGAAAACTGTTTTTAAATAAATATACAGTCCGACAAAATTTAAGCGCTACCCAATATTTTTTTTAATAATAATTTTCATTTTACACCTATGTTAAAAAATGGAAATAGAATTAAATTTATACCAGGACAATTTTATGTATTAGTGTACAGGCTAAACTTTAGGTTGAAATTTGGGTGAATTAGCAAGTGGTATGATTGGTTAATTCTTAAAACAAAAGGGGGATAATTTGGCAACTTCAGAATGCCGAAAAAAGTTTTATCGAGAAATAAGTTTTCACAATTTAAGAAACCGTATTGGTCATAAGAATTTTAGAACTTTTAAATGAACATATGGGGCAGCTTTATCACACAAATTTTATTAATAACGCGTATAACCACCACGATTTCTCTCAAGTTCCCGTACCCGCCTACTCATTCCAAGAACCAGACGATGAAGCTGGTCTTGTGGAAATCTCCGCCATTCCTCCATTATTGCGTTGGTCAATTCGGCAGTATTGCGACAACGTGGAACAATTTCCGACCAATAAAATCCCAAACATGTTTAATTGGGTTCAAGTCCGGGGACATGGCAGGCCACTCGAAGGTATCAATTGCCTACTGCTGTAAAAATGCGCTTACTAACCGAGCCCGGTGTGGTCTGGCATTATTTTCCATGAAGATGGGTCTGTCAGCCAGTCGGTGGTTGTCGAAATGTGGCACCAAATGCTCGTCAAGCACGTTATGACGCTAACCAATTTAACGCCATTGAGATTACATTGATGAACGTGCAAGGGTAACTTAAAATTGAAAGAAAAGCACCCCCATACAGTGACACCACCCTTACCAAAGACTGTTGTGCCCATGACGTTTTCATCGCGATATGTGGTGTTACTGGGCCTCCAGACCCGAACACGACCGTCCACAGGCCGCAAGAGGAACCGCATCTCTTCGAACCAATGAACATGTCTCCAGTTTCGTATATTCCACTTGAGATGGTCACGTGACAAATTCAAGCGGGCTACATGTATCCGATGGCGTGCTGTCAACTCCGGTTTTTTAATGGGTCTCCTAGTACGCAAATGCTGAGCAATGAGTCGCCTGATTACAATCAGAACAGACACATGGCCCGAAAGGCAAACCGGATCGTATACGACCAGCCGTGGTAAAATTATCCCTCCTGGCACGACGGGCTATGAGCCTTTCCTCTCTTGGGGCAGTTTTGCGGGGACTACCCGATTGCGGATCCTCCACCGTGCCTGTCTCTTGAATACGATCCATAAGACGGTCAATCACAGAATGTTGCACACCAACACGCTGTGCCAGACTTCTGTTGCTTAAACCCGTCTGTGACATGCCAGCTGTTTGCCATATTTCCTCTATACTTAATTTTCGCCTAACCATTACTTTCCCAGCAACTATGCACAATCTAAACTTCTACAACTTAAAATTGACAAACACGCCTTGTGTAATTACAATCACACTAATTAAAAACAGGTTTTACACAACAAAAAATAACCGATTGATGACGCATCGCATGTCAAATTGAAGTTTATGTTGACAAATATGTGGTCGCAAAACTACATGTTATAAATATAAATTTTAAAAATGATATTTACAAAATAAATAAGGTGGCGATTAACTTTTGTCGGAGTCAGT
>JAULBM010050625.1:0-10539 GCA_032357055.1 Geukensia granosissima | reverse complement strand
GTTATTTATAGGATTTACAAACTGACCGATGGCTAGGGTGTTTGTTGCTTCTTCGAAGCTAACAACACCAAAAATAAAATAAATAACTGCTAACCAATGTTTACAAAATTATTTCCTCCTCAAAACGGAATCAATTTCATAATTGCACTATACCTCTTAATATGGGGATATCTGTCTATAAAATTTCAAAGACCTGCAGGAGGAGCCAAGGCACTTGCTTTTCCTTACTTAAAAACAAAAATTTACCACCAACAGTGTTCCAGGGTCTTGTATATATAATCTCAAATCTGACACCAGTTTGTAACCTACTATTTGTACTTCCTTATTTCATTAAAAGTAAAAATTTTAATTCATCCTTATTCATATACTAAACCATGGTAGCCAAGTTGGATGGCGCTCAGCAAAACCCAGCATTAATTTAAAAGAGAACCATTAAAATATATTTCCATCAAAGCTTGGTGAAATTTTACTGTGGAGTGTCGGAATATTTGACAAAATATAGTCCAGTCGCGTTCAAATGTAATCCCAGTAATATATTATAATGTTGAAATCTGTACTTACGAGAAGGTTTAAAATCCCCGATTAACGCAATTTTATTGTCTATTATCAATTATAAAACGTATACGATTAATAATCACGCGTATATAATATGTACATACGCCTTCCAGTGGTGCAAGATCTATTTATATCTCTATTAGCACGACACGATCACTTATGATTGACAAGGGAAAAGTAAAGTCCAAAGCTTCTGATAATCAATAGGGTTCTGAACAAGCACCATGCGACACATAATTCTAAATTTCGCTTTAAAACTCGCAGTAATTAAAACGTTATCGTTACAAGCAGTTGAAAATCCGTTGATCCCTAAAGCATAAAAAAGTTAAAAATTAAATAAAAAACCATCAATTTCAGATGTAAATATTTTTTATAATACGAAATTGAATTTTCACCTACTTTTTTGTAGTTTCCAACCTTTGAAAGTTGTTTGTTAAATGTATAACAACACATTTATATTCAATTATTTTTAGAGCTGAAATTGCACAGAATAACAGTCTTTCAGACAGTGTTCAACATATGGTAAGAGAACTCGTTATTTCAGCAATGTCATTTTTATTATTTAACAATGCAATTAAATTTCCCGTTTCGAATTGTTTGCATTAGAGTTGTCCTTTTGATATGTATGGATCTTTGACTTCCTATGTTTCGGTTCTAATGCTACTGATGAGAGGATACTCGTTGACATACCCGAAATTTTCCATATTTATTCAACATTGGTGATTTTGTATTTTAAAAATTTTGTAATATTTCCAAATTTCAAGATAAAGAAGAAATGCTCTATCAAACGGCTTCAGTAAAACTGAACGACTGTTTCGTGTTTTAGGAAATGGAACATTACCTGTAATAACCTTATTAAAGCATATTGATTTGAAATGTATTCATAATAATTTATATGGTAAAAATTTCAAAAGGAAGATGTGATTTCGGGGTTCTTAGATAGTTGTTTAATTAACCTTTCGAGGGACAAGAACAGGTGAATCCGGTGTTGTACCTGTACCATCTGTGTGTATGGTAAAATTAGCACGTGGGTCTTAAGGATACGGTAACTGTTCAAAGGAAAAGAAAGAAACGCGAGAGAAGACAATAAATGGTTAACCACAGGTCGGTTCTGTCATCGTTTGGTATTGACACCAACGAAGATGAGTCTGATCTTGCTTCTTTATGCTGGATACCAAAACAACACAAGTGTCCATATAAAAGAGATATATATCGCGGGTTCATCCAGGGTCTCAACAAAGCCTCTTTCTAAATTACACCTATACTGTCAACAGTCAAGGCCTTCAAATGTACTCTGATAAAGCGTACACCACAATCGGTGTTAATCAAATGTGAATATTACACAGCTTAAAGACCGTCTTGAGAAATTCCTTTATCAAGAATCTATTGCAAAACAGTAAACTACATTTAAATTGTTTATGTTGATGTCACTGCACTCTTACCAGTGTCAAAAAGATTTACGACAAATGGGAGAACTTTCCAAATACATCAGTGCTTTGTTAAACAAAATGGAAAACCAAGATATTAATATTTATAGGAAAAAAGATTTACGACAAATGGGAGAACTTTCCAAATGTAAACTTCCCATATTTATGCGGCAATATTGCTGCTTCCCCAACATTCGGGGTTTATGTTTCGAAGTTGATTCGATACTCCAAGTATCAGGATTTTCTGATGAGAGCATTGCTGTTGTTTCATAAATTACTACTACAAGAATACATCCAATCAAGGTTGAAATCTTAAATTTGTCTATGGTCACCATCATGAATTGGTGATCCTTATGGTATCAGTGTTTCTTGGCTAGTTATGGACCTATTACTGGTAATTTAAAAAATAAGTTGCCCTCTTCTCGGATTGACGTTAATCCGATTCAGTATTAATGTATTCCACGACGGGTGTTGCGTGCAGGACAGGGGATGCTTACCCTTAAGGAGCACCTGATCCCACTTCTGTTTTGTGAAGGAATTCGTTGAATACAATCCTTTGTTCTTTTTGCTTTTATTGTATCCTTTAATTTGTTTTACATTTGTCTTGTCTTTTTGATCTATGCACTTTTATCTCTCGAATGAGTGTTCTACACTGGACTTAAAAGACAAACTTCAGCACACAAATATCAAAATATCAAAAGATCGAAAATTATTAGGTCAAATCTATAATAACGGCAAGTGACTATACTCACCATACTTGAAAATACTTTAAAATAAAGAAACTAAAACCATAGAGGACATTTTTATGTGAGGAATGTTAAATCATACAAATCAAAAATTAGGTGAACAAAAATATATACATTTTTAGATCTTCGGCATATAAATCACTGCCAACTTGTTGATTGTCATTAAAAAGTTTCAATTATTGAGTAAATGATATATTTTTATAAATTTTAATCTTCTAACTTCTAACATTAAAAGTGAGTTTTGACAGTGAAAAGTTTTGTTAATTTAATTATTTTTAACATTTTCAATTTTGAAGTATATGGTCACTTGTCCAAGTTCCAGATTTGACCTCGTATGTATCTGTCATTTTAATTATCCGTTTCCACACTGTCAACAGCTGAGGCGAAAAATATGATGTGTCGGATAAAAACAGAGGGATAGGATTTTATTAGCTTCCAAATTCAAATCAGTGACCTGTGATTTGTATAGAGTGTGATTGATGATAAAACGCACCAAATTATATAACGAAAGTTATGTTTTTTAATTATATTTCCTAGATATTTCTTATGTAAAGGTGTCAGATATTCGATATTAAGGTCTGGCTCAACTATCCTTGTGAAACAAGTATTTTGGTGAAACAATATTTTGGAAAGAAAAAATAGCTGCAATATTTTTCCATTTATCATAAATATAATGTTTCTAAACGTTTAGGTCAATTATTTCTCAGAATAAAAATATAAAAATGCATGAGACACCTATTAAATGTAGGATTGATCCAGGTCCTGTTAAAAGAATAAAATGTTTTTATTTAAATTTAAACCTTTTAACAAAGACAAAATTAATAGAAATTTTGTTGAAACACCACAGTAGTACAAATGTATATTATCTCTGGCATGACCAACTGCAAAAAATAAAAACATTTAATTGAACCAGCGTTGCCAAGAAAAAAATCAGCAAATCCTTCGTCCAGTCGAAATTCCAAAAGCATAGAAAAAACTAAGATTTTATCACATTGCTTTAAACCAAAAAGGAAAAAACGTCTGTTCCCCAGGGGTCAACATTTATCCTCTGATGTTTAAGAACACGTGGCTGAGACGTAGCCAATTGAGAAGATAAAACATATAATAAAGTTTTGCTGTTTATTTGCAGACGTATTGACAAGCGTACAATATTATAAGAATTCAGTGACAAATTATATCAGACATAACAAGTGAAAGTCCTTATTTTAAACAAGTCCGGCTTTGTAAGTTTCATAAACGACATCTTTCTTCTTTGGATCTGGGTTAGTTAAAAAAATAACCCAGTCTTCGACCATTTCTTGAAGTGGGATCATACCATGAGATGGCTTAAACATTTCAAATGCCTTTCGCAGTAAAGCCTCGTTGTCATGGCCCCACACTTTGTATGCTTTGACGTAGTGATCCACTGACATTTCTTTGTCTTTATCGGTGTCCAAAATTTCTCCTATTTCCTCGCTCATTTTGCGCATCCTTGTGATGAATTCAGTTCTGTCTTTGGTGTATTCGTCTTCTAAGTCTCTTAAAAGGTCTTTTTCTGTCACTTTGCTTCGCCCTTTTAGGATGTACTCGTTCCACCATTTTTCAATTTTGTCGTCTGCAATCTTTCCCTCTAACTGGGGCAAATGTTCTATGATAGGGAAATTTTTCAGTGTCATTTCTACGTCGTCACGTGTGATCATTCCATCATGGTCGACGTCTAGGGTGGTAAACCAATACGACCATTTCTGTTTTAAAAAATCCATGCTGTAGCTGAAAGTGATTAAAAATTCAAATAAATATTTTTTTCTAGAAATTATCTAAGTAATAGTATTATGATATTGTAGAAAAATATCAACATGTCTGTATTGGTATCGTTCTACATCTTAGAGGGTAGTACAGGGTTATTTCGTGCAACGTGTTTGCCGTCTTATTTCACTTTTTGGCGTGCTATTGTTTCGTGTAAATTGACCAAAATGCAATTGCAAGCCAAATCCTAATTTTCGTTCATCGTGAAATGACATTTTGTTTCCCGTACGTCCATTTGTGGTAGCCCTGTTCCACCCTAAGCTTATACAGTGCAATATGATGATGAATTAAACAAGATACTTTGAATTATTTAAAAGCAGACATATTGTTTTCTTAAAGATTCAGATGAACTGTTTTTGAACTGTTACACATCAAACCTTTATTCAAAATGGCATGAAACATACTAATATATTGTTTTTCATTCATTAATATGTATAAATGTCAATGCGTAATTTTGCAACAATGACACGTTTATTCTACGTAAGGTTGCTTTCTAAACATGATGGTCTAGTATCGGGATAACCTCCAGTGCCAATAGTCGTAGATTTAATTTCCGAACGAGTTACACCAAATACATGAGAATACATTGTACTTGTTTACCCATGCTGCACAAATACTATGAATTTCGTTATACTGTACCGTGTTTCAGTGAGCCTATCCGCAAATTTCTCAAAAGTTCAATTTTACTTTTCCACAAAGAACCATATTACGTTTCCGCAAAAAGCAATATCAAAGTTTCCGCAATTTATCTGGAGAGTTAACTTTGTATAAAGGTATAACCTTTACTTAGCTCACAATAAACTCTATCAGTCTGTTTGTTAAAAAAAGAGATCATTCAGACAGAGATGCACAGAGGAAATAAATGCATAGTATTTGATAGATTAACATACAGATTTTCTAAAACCTTGTAACATGAAGATATCGTCTATGATCGTAAGAGAACTGAATCTCTGAATGGAGTAGAAACATCTAGATCTAAGTTAGTAAAAACTGCAGTAAGGACTGATTTAAAGATGAAATAATTTATCTATTACTGTGCTTCTTGTAAAAACAGACAAGAATGTTATATTTTTTACAACTGACAAATTGATGTAGTGCTGGTTTTAAATTATTAAATAGTAATAAGTTTTAAAGTTAAGTCTTTTGGTGTTCTTTAATGGCGTAAAATTTGTAGGTTAATATTAGGGCAACATATATTTAACTGGTCGATATTACAGGTTAAAACTTGCGGAAATGTAAACCACAATTCAAAAAATTGCATAAAATAAAACGAGAAATTGCGGAAACTTACTACTAAATTGCGGAAACGTAAAACGCCTGTTTCAATCATATTCTCTCATCCGTAACATTAGAACCGATACATATAATGTAGGAATACCGAGAGCCAAACACACAAAAAATATTCATATACATAAAACAAATTGAAATAGGAGGGAAAATTCCCCAAGGATTTATTGGTTTAAATTTAAATAACCAAATAATTGTTTAAAAGGTAGCTGCTATAAGACTATTAATCATATCGTTCATAGATAGATAATAATTCTTTAGCCGATAATATTATCGGCTAAAGAATTATTATCTATCGGTACGATTTCTTATTATCTTCAGCCATTAATGAAAATAAAATACATTTAAAACAAGAAAATCAACTTACATTTGTGTTTTGTGCTGATGTCCAGAAATGGGAAAGTAATAGGTAAAGATTTAGCTTGTATATATAGCTGGATTGTTTTCCTCTAACAATTACGTTGATAAGTAGACAGCCTTGCAAACGTATTCAATATTCTTGTTAATTGTCAACGGAATGAAGGCCACTGGCAAATAAAAAATGTTAATTTGTACTTGTTAAAAACCTTGAAAGGATTTGCGTCTTCAGATTTTGATATGAACACAAGTACAGACTAAGGTCATAGTAAGATGAACTAATCGTCTGATGTCTAAAATAAGTTTCTAAAATAAATTTTTAAATCAAATTTTAATGTTATGATTACAAACACGAATTTTAATATTCATTTCTAAATGCATACGATGGTTTTGTTTTTTAATCTCACCAGCTATTGTTTTGCTTAACACTCACCAGAAAGAGTCATTTCAAAAAGACTTAAGCTATGCAGTTTATTTGAAATGTTAGCCCATGTGGACAATCAATCTAGGAAAAAGTAACAGTTTTCCTAAAATTCAGGTGTCATCCTAGTTTGCATACATTTAAATACCCTATTAATTAAATAGTTATACAAACAATAAAGAACAGACAATAATTAATAAAACAACAGTTTCTGATTTATTAATTTAAACTTGTAATTAAATATGTAGACCAGGATTAAACCGTTTATAAAGAACAGACTATAATTATTAAAATAACAATTTCTTATTTGTTTATTTAAACCTTTATAAAATGTATACAAACTAGGATTAAACCAAATTTGAAGCACAAACATTAAATTTCTTCATGGTGTTAACTCTAATATACATTAAAATAAACTGCTATTTATGAAACAAGAAGAACATATATTAAAAGGTATGTTTTTTTTGTTTGATTGGTGTTTAACGCCACTTTGAACAATATTTCAGTCATATCACGGCGGTCAGTTGTTGGATGAAGCCGGAGTACCCGGAGAGAACCACCGACCTTGGGCAGGTAACTGACAAACCTTATCATATGCGATGCGAGTTAAACGCAACCCGTTTTGGTATGGTACAAAGTCGGACGAGAAATCAACTACCTAGACCACTCGGCCAAGAAGTCCCCTATATTTAAAAGGTAAAAATGGAATCAAGCAAGGATAGTACGACTACAGCTACATAATCCCATAAATTGATGATGTTTTATCTTTTACTGTTAATTGTTTTACGTCGTAACTTCAATTAGCCAATTATTGTTAAATTGAAAGGGCATCACATTTTAATTTTGGTACCTTATACATTTTGCAGTGCAGTGTCGACATTTGCCCATCGCTAAAGACGTTAAGGAGTCCATTGCTGAAGATTTTATGGTAACATGAAGCTGTTTAGTTGTTTGTTATGGATTTTATTTGTATGGCTATCTCACCAGTAATCATGTCTCCTGTTCCTTTAGTAAGAAAATGCGATAAATATTGGTATGTTATATGTACAATTCAAGGACTTACCTATCACCAGTACCATTAGAACCAAAATAGCCAGATAGCCAGAAATCGACACATAGTAAAAGAAGAACTAAAAGCCAAAAGAATAGAAAATAGAAAGCCAAACAGGCGGTAGGGACAAACAATAGTTAAAAAAGTTTCGAAACCTTCTGATTGATTGATTGATTGATTGCTGCTAAATGTCAATCGGGCAATATTTCAGCTATATTCAGAACGGAAAAAGTTAACAAACAACAAACCAATATGAAGACTGTGAGCAGGGGACCAGTAAAGTGACGGATTTTTAGACTCCCACAAGAAAAAATAAGGGTTGGATACGGGAATTAAGCTTTGTATTGTGGCCATTACCTGACCACTCAAAAGCAGCTGTTGCCTTGGGTCTGTAACATTCTTAGAACGTGGTATTTCCCTGAATACTTCTTTCATTACGTCTCCCTCTGAACGGATAATTAATTTATACACCCCACAACCTGGACGCCCATTTTAGAGGACTAGTGCCCACAGGACGAAGATACATATTCTTTCCCAAGCACAAACTTTGCGAAAAGGAGATAAATTATTTAAACATTCCTCTCGAACTAAAAAAAGGTCCCTTTTGCAAATGGTTCTAGCTGCAGGCGGAGAAGCCGGGGTCGAATTGTTTCCGTATTTTCATTGTCAAATGTATCAAGTTTATGTTAAACATTATTTTATTAATTTCTTGTCAAACAATTTAAGTCTGCCAACTTCGCTGGTAAATAACCCCGGGACCTCAGATCCACCAGCAGAGGCTTCGACACCGTGAATGGTTTCAAAATATAAGATTTCAAATGATTAATAAATGTGATATGGTTTATGTAAATTTCAAGGAGTAACCTCTCCTCTGTAGTATTAGAACCAAAACATAGAAAGTCGGAGATCCAAACACAGTAAATGTGAAGTACTGAAATATGCATGTATGAAAATAAACATTCTTGTGCTTAGCAATCAAATTGAGGTTAGAGATTCAAATCTGTACCATGTTTGAAACACGTGCAAAATTTTGGATTAAGGTATCTCGAAAATCTGACCAAAAGAAGCAGATCAAAAAGCCATCAGTAGTGAGACAAGATCCTTAAAAACCTTTATTGCGAATACCCAGTTTTGAAAACGCATAATGATAAAAAGTGTCCGAAAACTTTAAACCTAGTATAGAGATGCATAAACCATTATACAGAAGATCACCATTCCTACTATATAAAACATTAGAGAAATAAAGAATGCAATCACACATCTGCAACAAGGTTTGGCTTCCATCACTGTGAAATGTCAAAAAACTGACACAGAAACATTAATGTTCTATATAACTTATTCCACTGAATCTGGTACAATAATGATCCCCATCGAGATAATTGTAGAACGGAAATTAATAGGTGACTTACTTATCTGATTTTATTGATTAGAGAGGGAATAAAATGTTTTTCACAAGATTTTAACTAAACGGATATGTCATTGAGAGCAATTTATTTACAATTTAGCAAAGACAGAGAAAGAGAGAGGTGCTAGAGAATGCAAAGAACATCTGAAAATTATATAAAACTAAGGCTTGTTCTGCTTACTATTTGTAGGTATCCATAAAATGATTTGGTAACATTTTTTTGAAAATCGGTTTTGGATTTTTTCCCACAGAATTTGACCAGGGTCCCAAGGAAATTTTATGTATTTACCGGCCCAATTGTCAGATTTGTTAGGCATAAGTTAACCACGTATTATTTTATAGAACATCCCATGTAAAATATTAACTCTGAACACCTGACACAATGGACAAGGCTTACATCCGTTTATTGCACATGCTAAGTGTCCTTTCCGCTGAATTTGGCTGACTATTTCGGCTTGTATGGATACGAGTACTCCATTTTACAATATAAGGAAATTGATAAAGTTTTTTTTTGTGATGAACGTATGTCAGGTGTGGATCGTGTCTTTCTGACATATATTCAATATTCTTTCTCTTACTAATAGCATATGAAACGTCACCATATTTATTCAACAGTGGTAAACCTGTTTTTAAATATTTTTATAATAATTTAAACATGTTTGCGTTCCCCAAAAACCGAAATGATATTATATCTTGTTTTCTTACACTAGCTTGCCCAGCTGGTTTTATTGTTAAAAAACGTTAAAAGTCCTGGAAAATAAGGCATCGTCAAATAAAAATTAAACAGCTTGTACGGCAAATAGGTTATAAAATATTGACTTAAATTTTCTCTTGATGTATATTGTTGACAGATGGTAAATGCTGAAGAAGATGCGAAATTAAAGCAACAGGTGAAAACTGGAGGTGAACTCGTGTGGTTTGGAATAACAAGTAGTTCATGCCTCTTTAAAGACACCCGCAGCATAATGCATTTCCAAATCCGGTATAAGTCACTTTAGGGTAAAGCTGAAGGTTTCATTGGATCACAAACTCCAGAACGAGAAAGCAAAAAGCATGTTTTTTGTTCACTACACAACTTCACAGAGCGATCCGTCGTCCACATTGGCAGACAAGATTGTTGTTGTCGACCGTGAAATTTCGGTAGTGATTACTTATACCGAGGAGTAACATATCCCTGTCTGAGCAGTTTCTGTGTCAACGACTTAGCTCTGTCTAGAAAATCGCTGTATTGGACACTTGCTCTTGAAAAACGTATGAGCTGGAAGATGGATAGGGCAAACGCCGGGGCAGCTGGAATGTGACAACCAATAACAGATAGATGACTACTGGACCTTTCAGATTATAAAATGTACTGAGGGGATGGTACGGCAGGTAAATTCAATTGTAAAAGATTTGATATAAAGTTCATCTAGAGGAAGTTTACGGAAGTGTCTTTGAGATAACTAACAATAATCAGAAGTGGTTTAAGTGAGAAGCAGAAACACCCGCCCCCCCCCCCCCCGCGG
>JAULBM010050614.1:0-10539 GCA_032357055.1 Geukensia granosissima | reverse complement strand
GAAAACGGAAATGATCGAACCGTAATAAATCCAAGATTCCCGTAAGAAACCATGCTCTCGCAGGACAACGATACCTACGGTGACTTTCACATTGTTTAAATAAAATCTTTGGTATATTTGGACTATCACAAATAAGGTCCATGCCTAGCACGAATAAGATTACGACAATTGTCCACTTTGTTGTGTCTACTGATATCTATGATACATATGTTTTTAACAAATACCAATGATTAAAGTTAAGGACAAGGGTTAATATTTATATTATCCAGTAAGTAGAAACCATATTTGTACAATTGGCCAGTCCAGTTGATAGGGGAAACCACGTAGGGTGAATTCAACACATTTTTATCCCCAATTTTCTGCAAAAAGAGCATGATATTTTACATGCCATCTGTTAATATGCATGGTTACAGTCTATTTATAATTTCAAAACCTAAATGTCGATGGGTTGATTTACGTTAAAAAAGGCTATAATAAATTGTGTACAAAGTTTGACCTCCAAAAGTTGATTTAAACATGGATTTTGACTCCAAAATACTGCAAAGTTTCGTGCAAAATAATGTCAAAATATGCATAGAGTTGTTGAGAAATAATTTATTCTTAAGTGTCAAAAGTTTAATGGCAACCGTCAATTTGTTGTAGTCGTTGCAAAAGTGCAATATGGTATATGAAATGTTGAATTCCTTCACAAAATCTCGTTACGGACTTAAGTGCAAATTATATTCCTCTGCTAAGAAAGTAATATATATATATTATCCGTCTATTTAAAGAGCGAATCGACAAATATGTTTTTTTGTTGTAGACTTTTTAGTGTTTACAAGGTGCAATGAGAATTATGGAAGAATTACGACGATATATTTAAGACCCTCTACACTGAAATGCCGGACGCCTAACGTTCAAAAAAGAATTTTATCATGTCCTCTATAGTCATATTCGTTTTCCCTCCGCTCTGTATTATTTGCAAACGTTAGATGTACGTTCATTATCGTTTTGTACGTCGAAAAATTTTGAACATGTTTACATGAACGGCTTGAACCGTACAAAGATTTCGGTGGAAGTACGCTAGATGTACGCTTTGATCGGTTCACGTGCGTCTAATCTTTGTTACGAGTTCGTTAAGTGAGTGTTTTGCTCATGTAAAGTTTATTTAATTGATAAATAAACGCGCACCGTAGATTTACCGTATAAACCGTTCCAATTCTGATTTCCTGCCGTTCGGAACGAACATTACGCAGGAGAAATGTACGTCAACTATTTGCAGGCAATTCGATCTGGCCTGTGCTCGCACGGTACGTGTTCTTTAACGGCCCGTTTAATTCGATTGCCTTACGGTATGCTTTCGTTATTGATTATTTTATTCGGTTTGTGTCTGGAAGGAGTCCGTGTCAATTCGGTTTATTCGGATCTAGCTCGGTACATCTACGTGTACGTTTTTTTATATCTATGGTTATTATGCGTTTTACTGTATTAAGAGAACGAATACAAATATTTACCGCCGTACAAATTTATTATTTTTTCGCTCAACATCCGTTTAACCTCCGGTAGTAGGTGTAATATATTATATATTGTAAAGAGATGAAACCATACGTTGTGACATTTTCCTATATATTATGCGAGCTTTTAAATACTACAAGATACACCTGAAACAAATATTGACAAAGATGATACCAATGGTACAAATCAAATCACATGATTGTCATTCTTAGATAACAGAGATCAAAAGAAGTTGTTAAGATTGGGGTTCATTTTAAAGTAGACGTTACGGCCTTCTATAGTAGATTGTCAATAAGTGCTACGATTTTCTACATAGAATCGAGCCGTTACATGGTTTTCAATGGTAACAATTATTTGTTTTTAAGAAAAGTAGCGGTTTTAATCCATGAAAAATGAAAAAATATATTTAAACCATAGGACAGGAAAGCACCTACACTTAAAAAAATAACCAGCAGCTGTATAATTAATCATCATTCTGTGAAAAATAGAGAATATACATATATCGGCGGGATAAACAATAAATCTGATAATTCACAACATAACAACCAACCTATTGCTCTTCCAAGGCTTGTAAATGTGTTGCTTAACTGAAGAAAACAATTCTATGATAAGCCAAAACAGAAGACGTCAAAGATGTAATGCAAATACATAGCAATTGTTAATCAGATGCAAAAATTACCAAAAGTAGTGAATATTTGATGATCTATTCTTTTGGATCTTGACAACAATCTTGATAGCTTATTTGCCAAATTGAGTGGCAATTGACAAAGCTTCATATTTCTTTCAGAAAAGGGTCAAATGTTTCCTATGACGCTTCGTGGTAGCATCTTGGTGAATGATTTACAAGTTTGCTTCAGGACCATCCACGGAACAGACCTACATGTACGACAAAGCAATTTCAACTGGCTCAGCGTTGGCCGAACAATATATTTTCAAAGTTTCAGCCGATCTTTATGATTTTAAAGAAGGTTGCAGACCATCTAAACAACATTTTTATTTTTACCAAGTAAGGTTTTTCTTCTTCTTCTTCTTCTTATTATTATTATTATTGTTATAATATAAAAATAAGAGATGTGGCATGATTGTCCATGAGACAGCCACCCACCAAATGACAGTAGAATTGAAACTTCTACATGTCCCATTGTGGCCTTTAACAATGAACCAGAGTAAAAGGCCCCGAAATACAAATTGTGAAACTATACATACAACATGACAATCGACCTAATCTAAAGCAAAATGGTGAACATATAACAATAAATGACTAATAAAACAACGACAACCACTGGGCTTCAGGTTCCTGGCTTGGGACAGGCACATTAATATGTGGCTGGGTTAAACCGGTTGATGAGCGCTCAACCCTCCCCCTAACCTGGGACAGTGGTGTGACAAAACAATAATAAAACACACTATAAAAATCGGTTGAAAAGAATTTAAACTTGAGATCGATACTGGAAACTAATAACAAATATAATTAAAACTTAATACAAGAAACAACAAAATTATCGACCTCAAAAGTGTACTCGCAGTTGCTGTCTGCTAGTTAAAAACCCAAAAGCAACCGATCAGGAAACCAACTTTTCCAGTCAAAATGGGACGCCAAATCCGACGGTAGAGACAACTTTTCCGTGCATAGAATTTTATCAAATGCAGCAAAGAACTAGGACCAACTTCATGACTTTTTTGTTCATTTTGTTCACTCAATACCGTGTCTATAATTTAATAACCTGTTACTTATTTTAAGCGATTAACGTCGTCGTTAAAATATGATTTTAGCCGGGCAGGTATTGATTTCCATTGGTAGCATTTGTTTTTTAGACTCAAGATTTTTAGTAGATACATGATCTTGTTTGTATAAAATGCTTGTCTGCATGGGTAACAAATAACATCTCCATCGACTTAATTTTTTACCTCTTCGTTTAAGGTACTTGGTGTATTTAACAGTAATTTTTCTTTCTTGTGTTTATTATATACATAAACTCGGATGCTTCATAATTTACTGGAAAATGTGGACTTTGTTCCGTGTTCACAAACAAGGAATTGCTTCAAGATTAGGAATACGTATCTTTGAGTGTATCTTGTAAGCTTGTTTTGGTATCTATAAACAAGCCCGGGAACATCTGTGTGTACTTTACTTGTAGGCATGTGCACAATTAAAAAATAATTTTTGTATTTATATTGTAATTTAAGCTTAATGTGTGGCATTTCAAGTTTAAAATACAATCGAACACTGGAGAAAGATTAATTAAAAACAATGTTACAAGTGGATTTTAACTCGTTCGGAAAAAAATTATTATTATTGCAACTGTCTGCACGCTTTACCTCAGGACTCTATTGCACATATTATGAATTACGATTTTTAACGAATATCAAGGTAACATCAAAGAACGGTTAAGTTTTTTTTGAAAAAATTTCATACTTTTTCTGGTTATGAAGGTTCTCCGAGGGGTCTACATAAGATAAAGCTGAACATCGCTTAAAATGTTAAATTTTTTTTTAAATTATCAATAGGTAATTTTAGTAATTTAAAAAAAATGTTTATCAGTAACAAACAATTTGAAGATTGATCTCTATATGAACGTTTTTCCGAAGAAAATTGGCCCAACCTCTTTCTGTAAAACATTGTTTCAAACATTTCAAGTAAGAAAGGCTGACAAAAGGGCTGGTGAATTTTGACAAGTCCTCAATAAGATTATATTAATGATACACCCTTACAATAATAATGGCAAATCCTCCTCATAGTAATAATTATAGTTAGCCTCCCACATGGCAATTTAATACCAAGCCCTTCACATATATGACCTTTGGTTGAATAAGAGAGATAGTCCTTATGGTATTTCAGCCGAGAGCACCTTGATTGTAGTTTAGATTATCTTAATAACTCAAATCGTATTTTCAATATAATCTGATGACAGCAGATTATTTGTAAACGTTGTCTATGTACTTACATATGTGTTTTTTATTTGCTTCTTCTGGATCGTCAACTGTTAAATAAAATAATTATAAACCTTATAAAAAGATTGGCATTAAAAACTATGACATTTTATCAAGTCTTACAACATACTACATAAATTCTTCACTTTTAAAAGATGCAAACATCCTAGGCCTGAATGTGTCCACGTTGAAAACTTCATTCTTAAACCCCACTGAGACACACTTTGAAAATATTGTCAACATAGTTTCATTCCAGATAAAATTTCAATATTGAAGGCATGTTCTGCACAACTGTCAACATGTAATATAAATATAACAGAAAACTAAACAAAAATTATCAATGTTGAATAAATTTGAAAAGTTTTGATTAAGCTATAATTATGAACATTTCAAGGAGTAGCCTCTCATCAGGAAGCCAAATCTTTAAAAAAATTAATTTTAATATAATTTTAATATTTAATTTTATTTAAATAAATTATTTTTATTAAATTTATTTAATTTTAATAATTTTGCTTTTAAAAACGTGGGTTACGAACATTTTAAAATGAACCTAGTCAAAACTTATCTTTAGACGGATCTAAAAGTAAGACAACATTTAAGATTTCTGGTTATCGCTTATCAATCTGAAAGTCGGGGGAAAATGTCTCGACATTCTTTACCATATCCTATTGATATTGCCATCATAATTGGCCATGGTATTCAATTGTTCAAAATTAAGTTGTCTAAATCCAGGTTTCAGCAAAAAGTATTACATTATCAAATAAAAATATATTTTTTCACTTACCTTTAACAAGCTGTCCAAAATCTGAAGAAAATAGGTAAAATATTACTTATTGATAATAAAACCAAGACCGACGGAATAAACATAATGACAAAATATTCAAGATAAACAAAAATATTGAATGCTAAGATTTATTTTTAAAAGAAAGGATATGGAATTTATGTCAGAAAGACAAGACTCACATCTTACAAAAGTTTATAACACATATTCAAAATCCAAATTAAGCTGCGTGTAAAGCGCTTTTCTGGATTTAAACCTTCATCAGATATGCTAGAGGCCAAATAGAGAAAGATCACTAAAACTATATGAATTTATAGATACATTCATGGACCATATGAAATATGTACTACATGACGTAATGAACGCCGATAAGCCTCAAACAAAGACAGAGTCATCGAACTACTATATAACTTACAATTTTAGAAAGATGTAAACCGTATCTTTCCAAAACATATTCCATTAGCCAAAAATAAATAAGAGCATGTAACTCAAGCCTGGGAAAGCTTTTTAAATTCTGGAAAGATGTAAACCTAACCATTCCAACACACATTCTAGCACCCGACAATACCTTAAACACGGGGAAGCTTTTTACGACCAGATTAAAACTTCTTAATAATACTGCATTTATTGTCTAAAAGAAAGTGTTATTGTAAGCATTGTCCGTATATAATACTGTTTGGCTCCAGAAAACAGCCCATTGTAACAGTATCTCGATCTAACTGCATTACCATTTACTTACCTGGATTTGGAGGAAACACTAATTGTGCACCAGGACCTCCAATTGTACCCGGACTTCCACCGTGAGCGTGGAATCCTACAGAACACACAAAAAGTAAATGTAACGAAGTATTTTTTATCATAATAAAAATAGGTCAAATAGAATAATATGGAATTTTTCGTCTAATTCAATCTAAGAAATTTAATTTCAATTATCAAAGCTGCTAATTTTTATATTTTTCTTCAAAAAGATGAAATAGAAGTAAATTCTCTGTCTTGTCCTATAATATTTTTTAAAAGATGGATTAAAGTCTATAAATAAAATTTATTAGCCGTGTATAAATTCTCAAATAAACTCCATAAAAACATGTCCATGTTTTGTTTATTGTCAACATTAAAGCATTTTACACAATCTAACCTGTACCAAAGGAATGACATATACTTTCTGTTTTAATTTAAAAGAGGACTTTTCTCAAAGTATCATGATATTATATGGAATTTTATGTAGACATCCTGATTTCTTTAAGATTTTCTTCTATTTTAATAAGGTTTCAGAGCCATAAAATAAAAAAAAAAACATACTTCAGCTCGAAAATATTTTAATTCTTTTGTTGTATTCATTTTTTAAATTTTTCTGTGTTTTAAAGAGTTAAATTGGTTTTGTGTTTCATATGTCTTTTTATCTTTATTTCTAGACTTTACATAGGGAAGAGGTTCTCTATATTTTACAAAAGAATACATACTTGGTTCAGATCCTGGTGGGCCGTTCCCACTGCAATCTACAAATATACAGTGATATCTTTTGATGAGAAAAAATGTTTTCAGCAACTTAAGGATCCAATGTATAATAAGAAAAATAAAATGTAGGATTTGGCATGACAGCCATAAGTTTGACGTAGAAGCTTGCTTCACAAGTTAATTTGTTCAACGTATTTAACTAAGTAATTACTCGAAGGATAATGTTGCCTTAAAAGTTTGATATTGTGTATGTGAAAGACATATATTATGTACAATAACATAGTAACTATAACGTATTCAACTTTTAATTTAAATATTATTTGATTATAAAAAAGGCATACTTACCAATTCCATTAAATGCCTAAAAAATAAAATGATGCATCCTATCAGATGATTAATATAAAACTGAAGGACTTATTACTTCTGGAGGGAAAATAAACAAGAAAATAAACCAGAGGCTCTAAGGAGCCTGTATCGCTCACTTGACACAGACCCTCATTCTCCTTATTAGGAAGGAATGTTTGCTCAGTAGTTTCAGACAAGTAGATTTTCAATTGAATTTCCCATAGGGTCCTATGTTATTTAAGATTTCTGTTTATCATGGTACTATCTGGTCCAAGTTATTTAAGTTCGGCTGTGGTGGCCATCTTGGTTGGTGGGCAGGGATGTCGGGCTCAGTTTTGGTAGAGGACCATGTAAGGACAATTCCACCAAAGTTTGATTGCAATTGGCTCATTACGTTCAAATGCTAAACAATTTTTTGCTGGAGCGGCTATCTTGTTTAGTGGGCGGAGGATGTCGGACACAACATTAGAAGGGGACCAGACAAGGACCATTCCGCCAAAGTTTGGTTGCAATTAGCTCAGTAGTTTCAGCCAAGAAAATTTTCAAGTGAGATCCAATACTGTCCTATGTTAAAATTAAGTTCGGCTATGGCGGCCATCTTGATTGGTGGGCGGGTAATCCGGACAAAATTTGGGTAGAGGACCATATAAAGACCATTCCAGTAAACTTTGGATGCAATTGGCTCAGTAGTTTCATACAAGAAGATTTTTTTTAGATATACTACCCACTTTCCAAAAAAAGTGGCCATTTTGCAAGGCAGGTGTGGATGCCGGACACTATTTTGGAAATGGGATCACCCAAGGCGTTTGGTCCAAATTGCCCAAAATTAAGAGGAGAAGATTTTTTTTTGTAATTGTTGACGGACGGAAAACATACGACGTATACAAAGTGATGAGAAAAACCCGGTGAGCTTAAATGTTCTTGTTCCACCAGGTGGAAGAACAGCAAGATACCATCTGTGGCAAATCATTGGATATTTCAAAGATGATTCCGAGGAGATAACTAAATTAACCTCGGCGCAAGTTCATAATCAAATTGAAATTATTCAACAACATCACATCATAAAGTTTCTGCAAGCGAAATCCGTCTGATATTCTTAGTTGCTAAAATAAGATGATACTCACCAAAACCAACACTAATACAGTCCTAATCATTACCGTCATATCTATAGAACTGTATCTATGTATCTTGCATCACAGACAAAAAATCCTTATATAATCGATGCGTGGGAAAGATAATCGGATATTCTTTTATGATTATTAATCCTACACAACACCACAATAGTACAATAATATCAGATCTATGCCACTTTTGCATCGTTTAAATATTTCAGCACTGATTTTCCTATTACTTCCTTCCGAAAATGGTTAATTAGGGCGACAAAGTTAAAGATATGGGGCACCATTCAGGAAAGTAAGATAACTCCTTTCATATATATATTTCCAGTCTTTCAGAAAAATCATTTCTTAATGTGTAAGAAGGATATTCAATATGACCAAACTGATTTTAGGCGATATTGATTTCCTATCATATTGAAATCCCACGTTACAATACGGATTCAAAATAATCATGTCAAGTACTATTCGTCAGAGTAGCAAAATAGTACAATTAGTATGATGTTGATGACTGCTTAAAATGTCAATATACTTACTAAGGATAGGATATGAAGTCCATTGACATTTTATGCACTTTAAACTTTTGTATCAATGCAAAAACATTACTTTTATTAACATTTACTGCGTTGTATGTAATATTATTCAAAACTAAAAATGGACTGTAACACCCTCAATTAACTAACATAACATGAAGAAAATTTGATAAAAACCATATGCGTTCAAATGAACTAAGTTTTCACCAACCTACAGCAAAGTAAATTTAAAAATCGTGTAACTGATTTTATCGCGTAATAAGCGCCATTCTTGAAAATATTGTATCATCAGTGCACAGACTGCCAATATTTGAAAAAACCTATTGAAGTTAATTCTATGTAAACGTCTGTTTTGTCTGATTCTATACCATATAGGGATAACCACGTGACACTCAAACCATTTTTGTATAGGATCAAATAATTCTTATCTATCAAAGACGTTTTATCGTGAATATGAAATCCTTTGTCAAATAGAATCGTCAGTCTAATATCCACGATACAATTTTTATGTTAAATGATTTACCTTTCCAAAACATGTCTTTACACTGTGTCAAGTTTTTGGGGAGTGCGACATTCGAATAATAGGCTTATGAGTTTGTGCTTTTTTATTTATTTAAAATCAAGAATTATCCAACGGTTAACGGTTCATGTTTTAAACTATGCAAAAGCCTCTTACATACTTTTATCTGCTCCCCGAATTTCTCTTTTGCGATTTAACGTTGAGGTTCGCAAACATCGTTTTTTTAGCGGGAGCGATAAAATTTGAACAAGATAAAGTACTTTAAAAATGCACACATCTCTTTTATTCGGACCCTACCTCGCCTATATCTTTTAAAATGTCATTCATTTGGGTAAAAAGTATTATTGCAACTTGCTTGCTCCTTTTTCAGTCCACAATATAAACAAAATTTTATAACAATCTTCAGACGGGTTTTCTTCCATAACCTTTTTACCCTTTTCAACTAACTCTAACATTAAGTATAGAAATGAAGGCTTCTTCATGATCAATTTATTATCATATCAAACTAAAATGATTTGGTACATTTGTTAGTCAGTATATGTACTGTAGGTCTGATTCTGTTCTGTGGTTAATCATATTCTTTTCTGTATTCAATCTTTTTATATACTGTAGTTAGGCCAATAGCCACTTGTCCCTATATTACATATGCTTTCAATATATCCCATTTCAACGGTGATTGCATATTCTTATGACAACCATGTCGTCGATGCTTTGCTAGTAGGCTGTAAAATTGGAGGTTATTCCCTGCATTGTGCTGCGTAATTATACAATTTGATTTTTTTCAATTTTAAGAGGTCTTGTAAATCTGATAAACCTTTCCGGCTTACTTACATCTTGGCTTCGTTTTCGCATTTATTTAACGATGTTGTTTTTCAACTTTTCAGAAGTCATGAAATCAGTTCTCACATTGTTTGTATTTCCTGAGAAGTAATCGGTATACAAGTTAAAATATACTTATTTTGTTTGCGTATTTTTACCGACAGCAGGCTTTATTTTCTGACAGTAGTAAATATTACTAACTACAAATGAAGAATAGCCTGAATTGAAACCATTGAGAGTCTATGTTCTAAGTGAGAATATTCCTAAGGAAAGAAACCAAAAACGAAAAGGTATGCCATTCACAAATAATCGATTACAAAAATCATTATAAAGGAACGCAAAACATAATCTTTAGCATATTAATTAAGCTGCAATAAAGTAAGAAAGATATGATAGTCGACCAATTTGGAACCGACAAATACTTAATGAATGGAAATTGGAAAAGCAAATAAAGATGTCAACAAATCCGTTTTTAGCTCACCTGGCCTAAAAGGCCATGTGAGCTTTTGCCATCACTTGGCGTCCGTCGTCCGTCCGTCCGTCCGT
>JAULBM010050603.1:0-10539 GCA_032357055.1 Geukensia granosissima | reverse complement strand
ATCAAAAGAATCGGTTCACCCCATCAAAAGATAAGTTGCGGAAACCTTTGTGTCCACAGACAGAAGACGCCGACAACAACGACGACGACGACAAGGTCATAACATAATACGACCGCAAATTTTTTGCGGTCGTATAAAAATTGTCTTAAACCGTGCTATTTGAAGGAATTCTCATCTTTATCATGTTTCGATTTCACTCGCGCTGACAAAAGACGAAACTTGAAAAAGGTCACGGAGAATTCCTTCAAATACCACGGTTTAGCACATTTTTTTTTAGATAGGTATGAAAATGTTGAATTATTTAGTCGTCTGAAAAGATCTATTACTTTTATTGGCAAAAGGATATCATGGTTAAGGCCACAGTCATATCATGGGGAACCGGAGGTGCCACTATTTTGTCCTACCAAAATTTTCGGTCATTTTATTTCGTTACCGTAGGATGCAACTTCTTTATTTGTGAAAGGAAATACCTTAAAAGGGGCTTATTTAAAGAAAAATTATTCAGCTTTTTGGCGAAGTAAACCATGTATTTATATTCCTTTGCAATTTAACGCAGGATTCGAAAAAAAACACCACCCTGTCGTGTTCAGCCATTTTTGAAGTTCATTAACTTGTTAGTGTATACATGTAGTATATTTAGTATATTTTTTATTACGCGTCTTGCACCTGTGTCGTACTATTGCATAAATATTGAGACAGTGAAATTGTATTTATTTGGAGTCACATCCATTGTCATTACCTCACTGATTCGTACTTTGTGGGCTCTGGCAAAAGAATTTCTAATATTTATATATAATGTATTTACATCTGTTTTTTATCATTTAAGATCATTTAAAAATCTTGTTTGGAACTACTTGCTCGATTAGAACAAAACGTTGGTGGAATGGTCTCTAGATGGGTCACCATCAGAATTATATCCGATGATCCTGGCTACCGCTACCTGCCTCGGTCGAACTTATTATAACATTGGACAATGCGGAAAACACCTAAAAATCTTTTCGTGTGGAACTACTTGCTCAATTGGAAAAAAAAATTGATGGTCATTAGGTGGGTCCCTTTCAGAATTGTATCCGATGATCCCATCCGCCAGCCAAGATCGCCTCTTAGTTAAACATAGGACCATTTGGGAAATTATTTAAGGAATCTCGTGTAAAACTGTTTGCTCAACTGTAACCAAACTTTGGAGGAATGGCCAGTAGGTAGGTCCGTTTCAGAATTATATAAGATTCTGCCTACAAACGTAGATGGCTGACCAGCCAAAACTTAGTTTCTAGTAGGAAACCAAAGGATTCTATAAAGAAATCTGCTTGTCTAAAATGGCTTAATCTTTAACGAATGTTTTAAATATTAACTTTGTCTTGGTAACTGTATATCAGGTGAGCGAATTTAGGCATTGGAGCCTCTAGTTTATTTTCCCGATCTTCGGGACAGCATCAAATAATCGAAAAATTTTATCAGTTTAATCCCGATAAATCCAATTTTGTAGTGACGTACGAGAAAATATGTATTTGCTTAAATTTATCATAGTTGTGACCACAGGTAGATAACACAGTCTTTGATAAATAGTACATATCAGAACTCCCACTCCACATATCTCCTCTCAAAGTACCGGGTGAGTATTAGAATTTTTCAACCAGGAAAAAATCTGTATTTAATAATATATATCTCATTTCATAATTATTCATGATTTCGTTTTACATATTGCAGCACTTCAAAAAGTAAAATGTCGTACACCATCAATCGAGTGGTATGTATACTTTATTAATATTCACGCTCAGAGAATACACTTTTAAACCATCTAGTCCATTTGCTGATGTTGCTTTACTTTTGCACGTTATTCATACGCTTTGTCATAAGTATGGAATACTGACATTTTCTGAGTAAAAATGCAACTTTGGAAACTTGCTTGCATAAACTATGAGCCAGAACGCCAAAAATCTTTACGCAGATCTCATTATTTTACTTCAAGCTACAAAAGTGTCCGATCCGATGGCTAGTTTTCCGAATTCTGAAACCTACATTTTAGTGAAAAAATGCTAATTTTGCATTCTGCGTAGATTCCTTTCAAATGTTTTATTTCATCTAATTTTATTATTTAACTATCCTCTAATATCATCCTGCAAGCATTAGCTGTCATTTTCTTATAAGAATTTCGCCTGACAAAGTCTAGCCATACCTATTTCTAATGTAAGGTCAAAAATAAATATATTCCATATTTATGAGCAAGAGTATACGTTTTAACCTGTTATTGGCCGATAAATACAGCATTTGAATAGTTTTAAATTCTATTCTTTTGGGGGCTTGTGAAGTTTGCTATATTTTTGTAATTTTGACTTTCAGTGGGTGTCTGTCTCCACATATTGCAAACGTATCGGACTTGTAATAATTAAGACATTGTTTAACCTGAATTCATGATATATACAGGAACGAGTTAAAAAATATATGTAAATATGATTTTTAACGAAATCTAGTTGAAATATTTGAATAGGTTATCAGAATTTTGAAATATGTTTACTGAACTACCAAAAATTCTAAAATTTCAAATATCATGCGCTCGAATTTCTAGAGTACCATCACACGGATATAAACTTTCCAACAAACTAGAGGGCAAAATATATTTTCCAAAAGGGGGCCGTGCAAAATTTTGCCGGACTTTTATTCAGGAAGGACCCCTTCTTCTCTGGTTCCGTCTCATGCATTTCTTGAGTACTGCAGCAAGACATGATGTCAAACAGTGCAATAAAGGCACGCGTTATGTAGAATATGGGCGTGTCATTGTCTAGTCATCGTTTTTATGTTAAATTCTTACTCCGGTTCGCTTTCTTCAAACTTGCATGTTCGCAAGACTTCCTTTTGGAACCCAACAATGTAAGGCTATGCTTATTCTGTCAACCGAAGGAGTACCAACATGAAGTCTTTTCTGATCTTTTTTTCCTATCGAAATTTTAATTTTGCTATTACTCTGCTTGAGACATCTGTGCAGCAAGTATTACATTTGTCGGCAGTTTATTGCAAGTTTAATAAATTGAACATTAAAGAGAGCATTATCAGACAGTGAGTAGGCGGCCGGTGAAATCTATTGAGGGAAGTCTCGATCTTAGCTAGGACTACAAAGTTATGTATATTGTGCCTACCTTTGGATAAGTGACTCAATCAATACATACCCAATAAATTACAAATATATTTAATCCTGTTATCGCAGTTTCAGGGACGCACCTTGTGATACCATAATAGTATATCTGTGTGTCATAAATTCATTGATAAATCTTATTAAAACAAACTCACAAACCCCCGATGTAAAAGTAAACTTTGGGTTAATTTACTATTTTTGGTGAGCGTTAACTCCATTACAGGCTTTCAAGTGGATACCAATCTTCCTAATTATCTTTGTTTTTCTATGACAGCCCATTTATTCATCATATATGTAGTTTCATAATTCTAAATAAACCATAATTTTAGGGCAAAATAATAACTTCCTTTTTAACTCGAAACACTCTGATAAACTGAACAATGTGTTGATTATACACATCCCAGGAGACATTTTGGTTGTTATCAGCAATATGGATGACCACCGGCATGATCACCTCAGTTAACAATTAAGTGTTACGGATAATGGTAAAAAACTGTTTTTTTTTTCATATTTAATAGCAAATTTAACCCTTTATAAGCCCGAAAAATTCCTTAAAAGCTCCTTAAACGTGACTTGAGAGTGTACTATTAAGCTGGAAAAAGACACCGTGTCTTTTGTTCGTAGTATTGAGAAAAGCGCTATTTATTCCATATCCTTATTTCTAATAAATAAATAGTGATCCGTTCATGCATTTCTTTTTTTTATGTTTTGATGACCAAATGCAACTTATGGTGTTTAAAAAGTCCATTTCATATCCTTTAAATAATGAATTTTATCGTCTAACATCTTCTTTGCCAACCAAATTTGATCTTTTTGTGTCACAGCTAATGATGATTCATGTATATCCCTTATTTCACTTTCGTTTTAAATAGTAAAAGATTAATTTGATGTTGAGATCGCATCGGTGTTGCGTGATTGCCTCGAGTGCGCAAGGTTGTGGGTTCGACCTGGTCAAACCAAAGACATTAAAAATTGGTATTTGCCGCTTGACCGCCAAGCTCACAGCATTTAGGAGTAAGACCTAGCAAAGACTGGTCGCCTCAGTCAGAATAAAGGTCATGTGAGCTTGTGTCATCACTTGGCTTCGTCGTGAGTTAACTTTTACCTGTTCACCATCTCTTCTAGCTGCTAGGTCAAATGGACCCAAACTTTAAGGAAGCATCTATGGAAGGTCCTTGAAAAATTTTCCTCGTTTCGTCCAGAAAACCATGGCGATTCGGCTGTCTGAATGGGTGATACATTAAAAAGTCTTCTCCTCTTAAACCGCTTGGCCAAATTATTTAATATTTGATGTGAAGCATTTGTCGATAGACTTTTACAAAGTTTTCTTGTGTCGCCCTGATCGGACTAAAAACATGGCCGTCGTGGCCATATTGATGATTCTTGTTTCGGATTGGCTGATGCATAAAAAATCTTGTCCTTCGAACCATTTAGCCAAATGGATCAATACAGAAAGCAATATGCAGCTCCTTCTTAAATTTTTCACATTTCATCGCAATCAGACAAAAACACGGCCGCCACGGATGATTCTTGTTTCTGAATGGCTGATGCATAAAAAATTTCCTTGAAACCACTTTTGCCAAATGGAAAAATATTTGACGACAGGAAATGTGTATTGGAGATCCTTTAAAAAGTGAAACAACAATAATGGCCACTATTGGTTATTTTATGTTTGCTTTTGATTGGTCCAATGTAAGGTGAGCGGTCGAGTCAGCTTTCTGAGCATCTAGTTTACGTTTAAAAACGAGAAAAGGATCAGACAGACTTAACAATTTAAGTGCAAACGTATAATGATTTGAATTGTACAATCAATTTTTCTAATGTTATTTTTTTGCAAATAAACCCACCAGTTCATTTTTCTATTATTTAAAGCAGCTAAGATAGACTTTCATGATTTATTATTGTAGTACACACCATCATCATTTTACATTCCCAATGGACTACACCCAGGAAAACAATTCATCCTACGGGGACGAGTAACATGGGGAACTGAAACGTAAGTCTGAAGAAAACATTGGCAGAACAGTGATTACAATGATATAATAAAAAAATAATAAATAAATATATCAAATTTTTGGTGCACTTCATGAATATGAATAATGTCCTCGAAATAGTTTGAATTTTCTATGACATAAAGTCATGTAAAGTATATTTTTATTCTTATCCTTATTTTGAAAAATTAAATACATGTTTAACGAAAATCTATTTGCAGTTTTGCAATCAATCTGCAAGCGGACTCTGATCCCCAGGGTGGTGACATTGCCTTTCACTTCAACCCAAGACCATCAGAAAATGCGGTGATTAGGAACTCGTGTACGGGAGGAGACTGGCAAGGGGAGGAACGGGATCAGCCCCACTTCCCGTTTGATGATGGAAGGTCGTTTATCCTTCGTATAGAGGTGACATCTGACGAATACAGGACTTACGTGAATGGTCGTCCATACATCAACTATTCTCACAGAGTAAGCTTGGGTGATGTCCATTACCTACATCTAACCGAGGGAGCTGAATATTATGACGTCCAATTTATAGATAGATATGTAAGTACATATATACTAATCTGTGGGCGGTACAATTATACACAGCAATTCAACAAGTTGACCGTCTTGACACATATCAAAAAGCCATAATCATAATAATAATCAATGAAGTTTAAAGAATTTCATTGTGTTAGTCACCTTATAAATAATTCTCGAGAAAGCTAAAGTTTGTTTTGCTGGCTGTTTGCAAATATCTATTTATGCGTTTGACATTGACTTTGGGGTGTATTTGGCATTTTTGTATCAAAGTTTGTGTTTTTCGTATAGCTTTCTCTCTGCAATTCAATATCAAGAGATCAAGGCTATTTGACCAATAAGGGGACTTTTAAGGGCAAAGACGATACACAAAAAGGATTCAAAAACTTATTTGGGATTTGCAGTGCACCTTCTGATTTAAGGTTCCTTTATTAAATTAAGATACTTGTTAAAGACAAAATAAGTTTTGATCTAGACGTTTTTTTCTATATGCAAAATTTGCATAATTCTATTTTTCAAGCCAGATACGAAAAAAAAAAGCATTCACACAGTCAAATATTGTTTGTTGCCGAACAAATCGTTCTTCTATTACATGATTGATTTTTTTTCAGAGCTTGCCATACCGCACTGAGATTCCTGGAGGTATGCAGATTGGAAAGGCTGTCAGAGTCAGAGGAGCTGGAATGGATAATGAACCGTAAATATCTTTTTAGTTATCATCAACTTTAAAATCTCTCTCTACAATATGACTATCTAACGGGAACATAGTTATTCTTCTGAAATACCCTGCTGTCTAGTGGGACCATCATATTTATTGTAAATGGTATGGGTGAAATACCTTGCCTTCTAATGTGACCATCCTGTGTATTAATTGTAATTGTATGGATGAAATACATTGCTGTCTAATGGGACTAGCATGTCTATTGTAATTGTATGGATGAAATACCCTGCTGCCTAATGAGATCATGGGATGAAATACCCTGCTGCCTAGTGATACCATCATGTTTATTGTAAATGGTTAGGGTGAAATAGTCTGCTGTCTAATGGGAATATTATGTTTATTGTAATTTTATGGGATAAAATACCCTGCATTCTTATGAGAACATCATGTTTATTGTAAATGGTAATGTTGAAATACTCTGTTGCCTTATGGGACCATCATGATTGTTATATATGGTTAGGGTAAAATACCCTGCTGCCTAATGGGACCATAATGTTCATTATAATTGTATGGGACATCTGAATTGGACCATTATGTTTATTGCACATGGTAGGGGTAAAATACCCTGCTTTTTAATGGGACCATCATGTTAATTGCAATTTTATGGCATGAAATACCCTGCTGAATAATGGGACCAACATGTTTATAGTAATTTTAATGGGATGGGTGAAATACCCTGCTGTCTAATGAGATATCATGTTTATTTTAAATGGTATGGGTGAAATACCATGCTGTCTAATGGGACCAACATCTCTGTTGTAAGTGTTTTTGGTGGAATACAGTGCTGCCTAATGGGACCAACATGTTTATAGTAATTTCAATGGGATGGGTGAAATACCCTGCTGTCTAATGAGACATCATTTTTTATATTAAATGGTATGGGTGAAATACCATGCTGTCTAATGGGACCAACATTTCTGTTGTAAGTGTTTTTGGTGGAATACCGTGCTGCCTAATGGGACCAACATACTAGTAATTGTAAATGGTAGGGGCTAAATACTCTACTGTCAAATGTGACCATTATGCTATTGTAATCACATGGGGTAAAGTACAATGTGTCTTAGGGGACCATTGTTTATTTTAATAGTAAGATATGAAATACCCTTCTGCCTAAATGGACCATCATGTATATTGTAAATTATAAGGGTGAAATATTCTGCTACCTAATGGGACCATAATAGTATGTTCATTGTAATTGTATGGGGTAAAATACCCTTCTGTCTAGTGGGACCATTATGTCCACTGTAATTGTATGGGATGAAATACCCTGATGTCTTATGAGAACCTCATGTTTATTGTAAACGATATGGCTAATATATCCTGCTGTCTAATTGGACAATTATGTTATTGTGAAAGATAAGGATGAAATACCTTGCTGTCCTGTGGGACCATTATGTTTTTTGAAAATGGTATGGTTAAAATACCTTGCTGCCCAATAGGACCATCATGTTTTTGTAATTTTATGGGATGAAATACCAGGTTGACTATTTGGAAATGTTTGTTTACTGAAAATGGTATGGGTGAAATAACTTGCTGTTTAATGGGACCATCATGTTTGTTTTAAATGGTAAGGGTTAAATACCCTGCTGACTAATGGGACCATCGTGTTTGTTTTAAATGGTAAGAGTAAAATACCCTGCTGCCGTATGGGACCATCATGTTTGTTTTAAATGGTAAGGGTAAAATACATTGCTGCCTTATGGGACCATCATGTTTGTTTTAAAATGGTAGGGGTAAAATACCCTGCTGCCATATGGGACCATCATGTTTGTTTTTAATGGTAGGGGTAAAATACCCTGCTGCCTTATGGGACCATCATGTTTGTTTTAAATGATAAGGGAAAAATACCCTGCTGACCAATGGAACCATCGTGTTTGTTTTAAATGGTATGGGTAAAATACTCTGCTGCCCAATGGGACCATCATGTTTGTTTTAAATTTTAAGGGAAAAATACCCTGCTGACCAATGGGACCATCGTGTTTGTTTTAAATGGTAAGGGTAAAATACCCTGCTGACCAATGGAACCATCATGTTTATTGTAAATGGTAAGGGTGAAATACCCTGCTGTCAAATGGGAAAATAAGATTATTGAAAATGAAATGGGATATAGTAACTTGCTGTCTGATCGTAGCTGTCAACGGTACAAAAAAGTTTATTGTAAATGGAAAGGGATGCAATGCTTTATAGCCCAACAGTACCCTATAACTTACTACAAAGAGAGTCGTGACTATCTTACAAACAATTATCTAATTGTTATTGGCTTTCACTCCATTCAGAGTGATTATCAACGCCACGTGCAAGTTAACGGACTTTGATTGAAAACAGAAATTAGTTTTATTCAGCTCTAGCACTTGAGTTATCAGATATTTTATATAGTTTGGGACACGTACTGGTGTAGTCCGGTATTCCTATGTTGAACAATATAATCCTTACCTAAAGAAATTCAAAACAAAATTTTATCAATTATGTCATAACAAACACTGCTGGTATTAAAATAATATCATTACAAATCTTAAACAATACTGTTTCCCTATAACAGGCACGATCCTGTTTACACAAGTTATTAAAAAGGAATATAATTTTTCAAACACTAAATAAACTTCCTTATTACCCTTTTTAATTTTTAATATACATGTATGCTGCATATGTTGCTATGTAACATAACTATGTCATTTGCATGAAAAATATTTTGTGAAAAGAAATACCAAAGAACAAGCAATAATATTTTTTTTCAGATTCAGCATTAACTTTGGGTGTGACTGTGAAAACGAAACATGTGCTTTTCACTTCAATCCTCGTCCAAATGAAGGAGTTGTCATCAGGAATGCTAATCTGGGTGGATGGGGAGACGAAGAGAGGGATTATCAGGCAGAATTTCCCTTTAAACCAGGACAGTACTTCGATGCTATGTTTGTTTGTACAGATGACAAGTACCATGTAAGTTCACCACTATAGATAAATCGAACTAAAAAGAGAAAATAAAAAGAGAAAATCAAGTATCATGTAATAACTACTAAGTTTATGCCCTGATCATTGTACACCTTATGTAGTAGATAATCGTATACCACTAACAATAGAATTAGAGAGGTGTTCGTCTTTACATGTAGTCTTCTTGAAAGTGCGTAAAATGTTTGAGTCACACAATATAATTCTCAGTTTTTATGTTTAATCGAAGCTTGTGACAAGGGAATTCGTTAGGATTAACTTGCTTTTTAGTCTAAGCCGCATTGTAACGATTTTCCTTCAAACACATGACATTTTACAGACAAATTCTTGAATTGAATGCAGGCATGATATATAGTTGATGCTTTGATCATATTATATTTTCCAACATCCATTCTGAAAGTGTACTTATAAGTAACAATTATTTCAGGTATATGTCAATGAAGAACACTTTGCAGACTTCAATCACCGTTGCTCAGTGTCAGATGTGTCTCATTTTCACGTACAAGGAAACATGGATATCAAAGATGTGGAATACTTGGAGCCTTTGGTAAAACAAAATTAACCAAAATGGACAGTGAATATGCTTGAAAATTAATTCAGTGTAAACATCTTTAATTTTAGTGAAACCTTTTAATTACTATAAAACTGCAGTCCTATAATACAATGATTTCATTTAAAAAATATCTGCAGAATATAATATATCATTTTGGGGTATGGACAATAGGTCTGATGCAGAATGATAACTGGGGTAGTCACCACGAAATGAATGATTTTTTGAAAATTGAATCGTATATGTAAAGTTGTAAAAATTTTACTTCAGGAAGACGATTTTGTGAAAATGATTCCATCAGGTATGGAAAAGGGTGACGTAATGGTGTTCAGGGGATTCATGAAACCAGGAGGCGATGTGTAAGTAAACCACAAAACAAAGAATTTAAAATAAAAAATACTGTGGCCAAATAAAATATAAGGACGAAATATTGCTTATTGACTAATTGTGTTAGTTAGTTCTAGAAGTGGCGTGAATCAGATGTGGATTCTAAAAAATTCCAAAGATCTGTCAGAATGCCTCAAATTAAGAACCCTTACCTCTTGCAAAAGCATCAAAACATTTGATTTTTCCACCCTCTATACTACTATTCCACATTCAAAAACTCAAAGAAAAATTAAAAGCCTTAGTTCACCTCTGTTTTGTTAAAAAAGATGGCAAACGCCGATTCAAATAT
>JAULBM010050592.1:0-10540 GCA_032357055.1 Geukensia granosissima | reverse complement strand
AAAATGATCACTTATATTGTCATATAATGGTGTGTTCAGCACTTTACTGTGTCCAGAACTTTACTGTGTCCAACACATTATTGTGTCCACACTTACCCAAAAGATCTTTTGTCCACCTTGCACATTTCAACGTGTTGTGGTCATATTTTGTGCTTGCGAAGCACCTCCGTTTAATTTGAAATTTAGTTATTTATATAAATTTTACAGATAATGCCTATAGAAAATAAAATGAAACACCCTGAAGAGTTTGGTGGACATTCTGGAGTTCTCAATCTTGGAATGGTTACTGTGACATGTCTATACACAGCTATTGGTTTCTATGGTTACCTGAAGTTTGGAGAAGGTTCAGAGGGTAGTGTTACCCTCAATCTGCCAGCAAAAAACTGGTATGTCTTTTCTACATCATAATAGTGTGCTTTGAATTTTTTGTTTAAATCATGACTAGATCAAAAATTTTGAAGCTTAAAGGTTAGACTTTGGTTCCTTCACATAAAATATTTTGATTACAAATGTTGAAGAAAAAAATCACCTTTTTCTGTCCATCCTAAATCACAAAAATTACTTAGTATTTAATAGAAAGCTAGATAATACTAAAGAATATCATATGAGCAATCTGTTTGCTGATACTTAGAAATTTTGATATACCCATAGTGAACATGAAATTGTATCACTATGTACTTTACAGTTGTTGAAGTGAATGATTTGATATTAATGTCTAAAGCTTAGTAACTATTTGACGTCATTTAGGTTTCCATAGCTTATGAAACAAATGTAAACAAAAGAAGTCCAGATTATTGATGCAGTTAAAATTTGGTCACTGGAATTCTAATAGCTCAAACGTCATAGGTACTTCAAACCTTTTTTTCAGTCCATTTAACATTCAAGGCATTTGTTCAAACTTAGATTTTTCTAAAAGTCCTCTGACTCAATTTCAGTTGGTCTTCTTAGGTGTTCAAGTTAAAAAAGATTGTAATACATGTATTATGCTTGACATGGTAAACTATATGTGATCATAATGATAAAGGGTATTCTGTAAAGAATGAGCATGTAATAATGCATAAGGGTCGTCATGGGTGTGGGATACAGTTTCCCACGGATACTTGATGCAGTTTTAACTGAATAAAGCCAAAGGGTAGCCATGTGATAGATATGGGATACAGTTTCCTACAGATACTAGATGCAGGTTCGACTCAATAAAGCATAAAGGTAGCCATGTAATAGATATGGGATAGAGTTTCCCATGGATACTTGATGCAGGTTCGACTAAAATCAGTATCTTGTAATTCTCAAACTCAGTGTTTGACTTCAGATATATGATAAAGTTTAGAAAGATTTTCCATACTTTACTAACTGTTAATTATTCTTGTAGGTTATATATATCAGTGAATTTGATGTTTGCCCTGTCTATATTTATAACCTATGGACTACAGTTTTATGTACCTATCAAAATAACCTGGCCCTGGATCTCCAGTAAAATCACCTCTGAAAAGTTTCAAAATTATATGGAGTATCTATACAGAGTATTATTAGTATTAATTTCATGTAAGTATTGTGATACTGCTACAGTTACAAGTCACTTTCAAGTGTTAACATAATGATCCATTGTACAATACAAAGGTACAGATTTGTTTCTGCAACCACCTTGTCAAAATAGCTCTTTTTATCTCACTTGGCCTACAAGGCCATGATTGCTTTTACAATCACTTTGCGTCTGTTGTATGTCCATCCACAATTTGCAATTTATCTTCTCCTTTTTGAAACCATTGGGCAAGTCTGAAACAAACTTTGGTTGAATGATAGTTATATGATCCCATTTTCATTTTTTTATGGGGTTGCAATTGGTCAATCAACATGGCTGCCATTAAATGTACTAAAAATAAAAAAGGGGGTGGTGTATAAAAAAAATCTCCTTCAAAATCCAAGTCAATTTAAACCAAACTTTGGTGATCTTCTTTCAGAATGATATCTGATGACTCCAATGTCCACTAAAGTCGAACTAAGTTTAAAATAAGAGCTAAAAGGAAATTCATAAGAAAATCTTCTCATGTTAAACTCCTTGCTTAATAGGAATCAAACTTTGGTGGAATGGTCACTAGGTGGATCCCTTTCAGAATGATATCTGATGACCACACCCACAAACTATGATGGCTGCCAAAGACAACTTAGTTCAGCATAAGACCCTACAAGAAATTAATTAAAATAGATCTTTTCATCTGGAACTCCTTGTTAATTGTAACCGAACTTTAGAGAAATGGTCCTTAGGTGGGTCCTCTTTGGAAATCTATTCCAACACCAACTAGCCAATCAAAATGGTTACCTCAGCTGAACTTAGTTTAACATAAATCCCTATGCAAAATCATCTTATGTGGAACTATTGGTTAGTTTCAACCAAACTTTGGTGGAGTGGTCATTAGCTGGATTCTTTAAAGAATTGTATCTGACAACTAAGATCTGTAGTAAAAATAAGTTAACATAGTGCCTTATAGGAAAATCATTAATAAATCTTCTTTTCTTAAATTATTTACTCATTTGGATCCATACATTGTCTGAATGATCACTGCCACTTATGGCCTTCAAAAATTAACCTAGTCCATGCCATAATCACGGGGTATAACTTCTAGGGCGAAATTTGTATAAGAGCGTATAAAATAAGTATTTTTGTACCCAGGAGGCTAAAAACCGGATGTAAACAAACCGCTTGAAATCTGTATAAGGTAAGAATGTTTAGTGTTAGTTCGCCTTTCTTCGATGCGTTTTTGTATTAAAGTATGTCTATTCAAAGGCCAATAGAATAGACTTTCTTAGAATACAAATGCCTTTTAATGTTGGATAGCGGTTTTCCTAAAAGATTGTGAACAATTGGCACATGTAGACCTTATTTTCTATCCACGAAACCTAAATATACTTCAGTACTTGAAACGTGACAGTTTTGTCTCGCAAATTAATGCGGAGAGCAACAATCAGAAACATACACTAATCATGATGTTAATGGGGAAATATGCTTCAAAATCCAAAACAACAGAAATAGGACGGACTCCTTCGGAGACTACTAGAATAAGACGAAAAAATTTGGAGTGGATGTGTTTGTATTCGTATTAGAAGATTCTAGAAATTTTCTCTTAAGGGTAACCTGACCTTTTTTGACCTATTATGATAGACTTTTAAACTGTTGCACACGCCAATGGCTTTCAATAATTGCAAGATAATGATTTTTGAATTAAAGAAATGTAAACCACATTCGAGACCATGCAAGCAGAATTTTATATAATTTTTGACATAATGTCCAAATACACAATTAAAACAATCAAAAGTGAAAGATGGTCTTAGGTACGCTGTATGTTTTCGTGACATAAAACTGTCATAAAAATTTACGTTTTACGTTATGTTTCATATATTAAAAATTGGCAGAACCAAACCGCTTTTTTCAAAACCTTAAATTTTGACGAAAAACAAATATTGTACATTTATTATGAATGCGTAAGCTTTTAGAAGAACATTACTTGTGTTACTAAATTAAAACTTCCAATTTGGGACCTAGTTTTAAGTATCGTGATGAAGGAGAGGGGTTTTCTTACGGACTTTTATTTATGGCGCTGTGATTAACATTGGGACAAAAAATCATAATTTGTTTTTTTTCTCCAACCAAGAGCTATAATCAGTTTTGTTTAAGTCAGATTTTTTTATCCGTTTACAAGAAATTGACGGCTGTGTGTCTTCGTCAAAACAATGGCTAAGGTCTACTCATTGTAATTTGGCTAAAATGAAAGTGATGTGACCTCGTTTACAAGTATTCATGTGGGTGGACAGGAAATACATTTATCCTTTATCATCCGGTCTTCCACTTCTCCCCCTTTTCCCTCACCGCTTTTCTGTCGTCTCCCTCGCCCTCAAAATGATACTAATAAAGGTTATTAAAAGGAGCAACAGTTACAATTATATTCGACTCATTTTTTTCTTGCTTATGCTGGTTCTAGATTTTTATTTTAAACTTAGAGAACCCTTGACGAAGTTATAGGGTCTTTGCAAAAGATCGGTTCAGCTCCACTCATTACTGAGTCCTAGTGTTAGTGCATTTTTGGAAATTGACTGTCCGAACGCCAAGAGATATGAAATAATTCAACCAGAGCCTCCCAATAGCCTGTTTTGCTCGCCGTTTATGGTTCTATTGCGCTGCTGGGATCGACAATTAAACATTTTTGTACAAAGAAAGAGCTATTAACATAATTTCATCTTGTATACATGTTTTTATTTATGTATATTCATTTACATTTATCGATTCAATGATGATCATATCTCCTAAGATGTTGTCTTATTTTCTATGTTCTCCTCGGCTTTTATACTTATTGTTGATTATTTCGTATGACCTACAATTATTGGTAAGTACATTTATGGTATAATCAATGTAAATACAAAAAGGAAATCGAAGATACCAAAGGGGCAGACAGAAATCGTTAAGTCGAGGACAGACAAGACCATGGCCAACAAAATGAAGGAACAAATAAGAAATCTTGCAACTGATGTATTTGAACATCGTATTTGTTGTCTCCATTTCTTGTCGGTTACCAAAAGGGGGGAGTCAAAACACGGTATACGTTAGCAAACAAAAAACGAACTTTTCTCGAACCGTGCGATTTCTTCCTTTGGTGATAATGATTAACAGTTAGCTTATGGATATTGACGTTAAATAGGCTAAGTCCCAATTTTGTATTCGAATGATTTATTTGAAATAATCAGCACTTTCTAGTACATTTTTAACCCGCTCCTGGGAAAATCGTCATTATTTATACGTTCCTAAGAATTTTCGACCTAGAGGTTATACCAAGTGATAATGAATCCTCAAATAGCGTTTTCAAATATACGTAATGAGGATATATAAAGAACATTGTGTGGTCACAAGGCAAAAAAGAAAACTTCATTGAAATGTATGTAGGAGGCTAAAGCTTAAGGATATATTCTCTTAACTGGTTAGCAAGTAACAGGTTTCATTAGTTTACAGTCTAGTTAGGATAGTTAGGATGTTTTAGATGTAATCGAGGTATAGAGATCATCAAAATATATTACCGAGATGTGCTAAAAGATTTTTCTGTAACAAATTCACTTATGAAACATTGTGTTGGAATCAAACCGACAAAGTGTGAGGTATTACGCTTAAGTCTAATGGAATTGTTAAAACTTCTGCACAGGCGCTTAGGGCTTTAAACCCTCATACACCCCTTTCCACTTTTTCTAATTTATTTTTTTTAATTTGTGGTTTAAATATAACGTAAATTTATCTAATACAACAGAATCGAAAAGTGCTGCGGGTCTGTTGGTTTCTCATTTAATTTTTAGAATTTAGAAAAAGTGGAACAGTTACAAAGACTTAAAGAAAGGAGATTGGGGGGTCCAATTATCAGTTAACAGTGCTTTAACAGCGATAATCTGCGCTTTGATTGAGGTCATCAATCCAGAAATTTTACGGTAAACTCCACAAACCTGTCCGTTTTGGAGATGAAGAATGATTTTGTGCCCCTGCCCGTGAAGTTACTGACAAACCTGAAAGCAGACTGTTTACTTTTCCGCCTAGGTGTTGCTATCCCTTTAAGCCTAAACTGACTAACACCCAGTATTACAAAATGGAGATTGCAGCGGGTGTCTTTAGAGAGGAAGGAGCTACTTCATTCCCGGTTTTTTGTGGGATCCCTTAAGGTATCCCTTAGCTTAGTTTGGACTCACGTTTATTTTTGGTTTTAACAAGTTTTAAATTTCCGACATTTTGACTTCGTGCACTCCTGACGAGTTGTCCATCTATGAAATGGCGATACAGTGCATCAAATTAATATTGGTATTTTGTGATACATTTATTTACTGCGTTGTCCATAGTTGTATGTTTGTTTTTAGGTTTTATAAATTCATTATGTGTGATGTTCCATGTTGTTCACGGTCTCGATATTGCCATATTTTTCTACTTGTCCAATATTGTTTACCCATCGGTTTTCCTATGCTTTCCTTTTTTCACTACTGTCAATGGTATTTTATATATTAAAGTGGACACGCAGTATTTCGACGATCTGTATCTATTAACGTTATATGCTGAACATAGAATAATACAGTCACAGATTTCATTACTGGGTGGGTAGATCGAGGAGTAAGATCAGTAATTCAGTTTTTAAACACATATAAAGAAATTGACTAGACTGTAGTCAGTTTCACAAAATATCTTAAGTGTAATTTCAATCGTAAATTATGACGTTACATTGAGTTTTCCTGTTAGACTTAAAAATATTTGTAAAAAGGATAACTGGCTATGAATAGGGTATCTAAATAGCATAAGAAACCCTTCAGAATTCGTTTTATCGCAGCGTCCATAAAGTGTACTTCCACCTAATTTTTGTCTTCTATCTGTGCCTCCCCCAGGGCGACCGGGGTATAGAAAAATGTCATTCGGTTTTTCCGCCTGCAGGTAGAACCCCTGCTAAAGGGGCGTCTGTTAGCTCGAGTGGGATATATAATACTCGAACTCCCCTTCTCGAAGGTTGTGCCGGGGGAAGAAAAGGTACAAGTTATCTCCATCCTGGAGGCACTAGTCCTCTTATAGGGGATGTATAGGTAAAACGTATTTTTTTAGAAATCGAATTTTTTTCTCGTATGAAAAAGTTGCCAGAAAAGATACACTTACTTGGCTCCCGAGGATCTTGTGACACACAGCCCATGAGGACATATCATTTGCTAGAATAACCATATTCCTAAGTGTTATCTTTGTACAATTGTTTAAGATCTTTGAATATTTCGTCTTTGGGATCAACATTGATTCATGTTCAACAATGAAATATGTTTAGCGAGCTGCATACATCATGTCTTTAGCCAGTAACCGTGTATGATGAACGTTTCGTTGTTTCTAATGATATATAAGAATAGGAAATGTGGTATGATTGTCTATGGGACAGCCAACCAGCAAATGACAGTAGAATTCAAACTTTTACAGGTCCCATTACGGCCTCCAAAAATAAACCCGAGTCCATATCATAACGAAGCTGTAAAAACCCCGAAATACAAAATATAAAACTATACATAAAACACGATCATCAACCTAATCTTATCCAAAAATGTATGTTCTGCTTTCAATTATGTCATTGATTAATTGTAGCTTAACGTCCAGCGGCTAATACTTCATGAGTATCCAGTACAAAATCATATTAATTAATGATGATAAATGAATCCTCCTTAGTTCTAGACCGAGATTCTGTGTCGTTTTTTAGTCGTGTTAGATCACAAATGCAACAGTCCACAGGAAGACTTGCCGCATACCAAGTCACACATTATTCTGACTCTTGGCCGATTTGCGACAGTCTTTGCTGTTTCTCCTTAATGCTGCGTGCTTAGTGGAGAAGCAGCAAATACTAATTTAAATCTCTTTGGTTTGAACCGGCCGGGGATCGAACCCATTTCCTTTCGCACTCGAGGCGAGCAAGCTTACATTTACACCACCGAGGCGGTCTTCAAGTTTCTGTATTACAGTATTGAAGTGTGTGTTTGAAGAGGATGTGTTCATGAGTTGGTTGCTTCTATTCCAAAACATGTCAGAAAATCTAGTTCAGTTTGATATTTCACTGTAAAACTTTTGATGCAGGTTCACTTTTGTTGTGGCAAAAATCGTTTGGTGTACTATAAGTACTTTATCTATACCTCAATTAATCGCAATTTATGTTTTATATATATGTTGTCCTTTGACAATATTGTAGGCATTCTGTAGATACGTAGCTGTAACCAGGGAAATAAATAACTGTTATTTACGTCCCTGCTGTAACGGTTTCATCCCGTTCTTTTCGTTTATTAGATGTCGGATTAATTTCCTAAAACACTCCGATAGCTGGTTTTCGGTTTTACACAAACACATATGCGCACGCACGCACACACGCATACATATGAATTAAACAATTACGGGAAGGGTGACGAGGTCTTAGATAATCCAAAAACCTAATTTGTAAAAGTTTCATATTTGGAAATGGATCTAGCATTAGGTGCTCTTAAGATAAGAAAAGGGAATATGTATTTATTTTCCTTAAATTTTGAAGATATCATCTCGCTGGCGTTATTTTTTTTTATCATTGATTGTGATTATATTATTTTATAAGAAAATCTTTAATTTACTTGCAGAAAATGAAGTTTTACATTTGTATTAAAATTTTTTTCGTTTCCCGTGAGCTGTTTTAAAGCCTATTTTAACGTTTTGATACAATCAAGAAATTTTTGGTACATCCAAGAAAAGTCTTCTCAAAAAAGGTATTCAGCAGCCCAGTTGTAAGACTTGTATTAAAGAACGATTTACAGAAACATTGCTGCATTTGTTAGAATTCTATAGCACTGTAAATACGAAAAGCTTCGAAAGTATTGCACCTAGTAGTTGTCCCTGCTGCGTCGGATATGGCTTCCTATTTCGAATTGTTTGGGTTTGAGTTCTTCTCTTTCTATGTTTGGATCTTGGAATTCCTTTGACTGGTTTTAATGTCTTCGATGAGAATTTAATCCTGAAATGTATATATAGCATATTACATGTAAAATAACCTATTATAATTTATTCGACATTGGTAAACTTGTAATTAGGTTATTAATTTTAATTTATAAAAAAAGAAGACCTGGGGTAAATTATTTACATATTATAATGCTTTTAGTGCTGCCCCTTGTGGGCTTAAAATTATTTGGTAATTAAATATGATCCTTTCCGTTTTTAATAAACCAGTTTGTACACGGAGGGGTTATGAAAAAAATAAAGATTCCTGGGTGTAGATGATAGTTATAGCCATTGTTTGATAATGGGAAATGAAGACACTTCGTTCAATTTGAGACAAAATGAGAGTCGTCGTGCACAGAAATATATCTAATAATATCAGAATCCATAAATTAAATTTGTATTACATTTTCAAGTGTCACGTTTGGAACGTATGGGAACATTTATTTGTGATTAATGTTAATGAAATTGGTGAATTCTGATATTATTTTTTAAATCTATAAAAGTATATATGTAAACATACCTAACAGACAGACGTATAAACGGACTAAGGTTAAACAATGCCCCCGTCGCATAAAGGCGGGGCATAATGATGAACAATACGGGCCCTGATAAAACGACTTATTCTCCTAGAAACTGACCAGTCAACTATTTTGGTTGCTTTAGAGAAACTTATTGTAGGTAAATCCCCCTTTGGATTCCGTGTTGAAATAAAAGTTATGACTCTACTTGTATGTAAACTACATGTTTTTCTTCTTAGGGTTTTGAATTCCCACAAACAGCTTTTAGTTTAACCCCACCACATGTCTCATGTGCCTGTCACATGACAGGATTTGTGGCACTAGTCTATACGTCCATCCATTAGTTGTTTAAATATTTCTGACGGCTCAAATATCCTCCTTTCTCCCTCTCTCCGTGGACCCTGCAGGAGAACATCATCTTCAGTAGTGTTAGTCTGTATACCATTGAAGCTCTTTAAAAACGCGCTACATTTTCCCCTACGATCTTTTTCTTTGGCTTTTACAAAGCGCCCTTTTACCCTGGACGCCATTTTATAACTTGAACAAAATAGGCAACGTAGCGGCAGGTTTTCTCGCTATTTTGAACGTCAGAGAACATCTACGGCACAGTAGCGTTGCGCTATTCTATGCGCAGAAACAATAGTGGGATTTGTCTTTAAATAATAAATTTGGATGAAATAAAAAATTTGAAAAGATTCTTTTCGGAATACAAAATTAGCACTTTTCACAACAATATGGGTTTCAGAACTCATTAAACTAGCCATCGGACAAAAATCTTAAATCGGACACTTTTGTTGCTAGAAGTAAAATAATGAGATTTGCGTAACATTTTTTTGGCATTCTGGCTTATAGTTTTTGCCCGCAAGTCTCCAAAGTTGAAGTTTTGACTCAGAAAATATCAATATTCCATATTTATGACCAAGTGTATATAACATCTACTTAGACGTAGACGTATTATCTATTATATTTATGAGCAAGAGTACATAAAACTATCTAAATAGTGTTTCCGGACCAACTTTGCACCCTTTCTCGCCGATTTATTCCTTATTCATACAAACCCTTCTATAGAGAAGAGAGAAAAAGTTGGTTCAATCTCTTGGTTTCACGTTCCGCTATATAGATGATATCCTTTCACTGAATAACTCTAAATTAAGTGACTTTGTTGACCTCATCTATCCCATTGAACTTGAAATCAAAGATACTACAGAAACAGAATGGTCCGCTTCTTACCTAGACTTGCATCTAAAAATTGACCGTAAGAGCGGGTTAAATACAAATCTTTACGACTAGAGAGACGACTTATTCCGGTTGTAAACTTTCCGTTCATGTCTAGCAACATTCCAACCGCACCTGCATACGGAGTGTATATCTCTCATTTGATACGCTACTCCAGGGCTTGTGCTTCCTTTCAGGATTTTATTGATAAAGGGTTGAAGCTGATTAGAAAGCTACTCAGCCAAGGGTTTCTCAGGGAAAGATTAGAGTCATCACTCCGGAAGTTTTTCGGTCGCCATCATGATTTGGTTGACCG
>JAULBM010050581.1:0-10540 GCA_032357055.1 Geukensia granosissima | reverse complement strand
TAGATCTGATATCTGATACAGATGCCATATTTTGTTTCTACCCTATACTCAATAGGAATACCATCCGTTTGCATTTTGGCAGTCGGGATTGGGGTCCTATGCAGGATTTCCCCTTGAAAAATGATAGGTGAGGCAGAATCCCCCTTTTGACACTACTAACTATTTTCCGCTTCAGTGCTATATCTAGTATATTATTTCACTATATCCTTAAAATTTTATCTTTCTGGTCTTTATGCCCCAAAATATAAAAATTTGATCATGTCTTTTTAGAATTCCAACGTCATGTAATTTCATATATAATTCATTGTAAAACTTTTCCTACAGATTCGCTTTTGACTTAAGTCATCGCAAATTTCGTTTGGCGTACATTAGAAATAAGGAGCCTAGATTCACCTGTTTGGGTTTAAATTATTTTTTATCATTACATTCACGAAGAAACCAAAAAATGAAAACATATTGACAGGTCAATAAACTTTTTGGTTGTAATAGGTCCCTCATGATTTGCATAGTTTGACTCTTTAAACCAAGAATAAATGATTAGAATTTCATGAATCCTGTACATACTCGAGAAATACTCAATACAAATATGAAAAAGAATATTAATATATGTGTTAAACAGAGAAAGTGATTGAAACGAAACTCAATAAAGAGAAGTTGAGTTCAAAAAACGCAAAATTCGAAGACACAAGAGACAAAACTTCTGCAAATCAAACTTTTATTGAAACAGGATAATGCAAACCCCACCAAAAAGAACGGGGTGAACTCAAATAGTCCGAAAATGTGAAGAGTTTCTATGTTTTCCAAGTTCATAAATGGATGAACACCTAAATATGTAACATTTGGAAAAAGTTTTAAAGGATGTGACTTTGATATCTCCTCAATGATTCACTGCTCTTATTGGTAAATATGGTGGAGATAAGGCAGTAATCTTATTGTTTTGTCGACTGACGCACTGAAAACTTATAATAAAATCACAATAATAATTTTGTTGGTTTATAATTGTAGGTGACCTTATTCTGACAACGTCGTCACCAAATGCAACGATGGGAGAGGACTTCAACGTAACTTGTGAAGGTTTTCTGTTTCGGATATCGTTCACGATAAACAACAAATCTACATCTTTTATGGATGGTTTTTTTAATAATGGAAGTTGTCGTTTTCTAGATATTAACTACGAAACAAACTACACATTTACTTGTTACGATTTTACATACACGTTATCTATACCTGGGAACTATATGCAAGAAGAAATGCATTTGTCGAGCTGGAGGTGTGAAGGTTTTTATCCATTCTTTTAGTATACCATGGATACATCAAACACTGTGATACTTTTTGTCAATAGTAAGTACATGTTTATGGGTTGTAACTGCATGATTTATGTGCAATATTTCAATATATAGTTGTTTTCATCAGAAACTAATGAAGCAAATATTTACGGTTGATAACGTGTCTTCTTATTTTCTCTCAAGAAGAAAGGGTAATGTCATATTCTGGGTAAAAGGCTATAACTTAATACAAGAATACGTCTTTGCATTTCTACATACTTTAATAATACTAATCCAAGTTAAAACTGACCTAGACAGTAATATATAAAATGTCTGTTATAGCGACGCGACCGTTACAATCTATCAACACAGCATCTGGAGTTAATAGCTTTAACCTTATTGAACTTTTACAACTGTCTACTTAAATTGAATGAAACATAATTAACGATGTTACATCTCTCTCTTCTCAGATAAAGATTCCCAATGTAAACCAGAAAACTTGAAACTGTCTTTCAAATAAATTAAAATAAATTGTGAGAAGTTGAAATAAAATATAAAAGATAGAAGTATGGAAATTAAAATAATTACAGTTTGTAAATATTAAATTATCGGCAGGCGCAGGACATGTTAATTGTAATAACTGTCACTAATTCAGTCTATTCAGTGGTTGAAGGCTGTCATTAGAAATGCGAATTATTAATTCCACAAAATAAAATTTTTGTATCATACATTTACAAATACACATCAAGCCTTTAATGACTTTCTAATTAAAGCACAGGATTATTATGCCTGTAAAACACAGCTCAATTTTTTTAAATTTAATTAACTACATAATTGTTCAAATATTGCGGAGATTTTTGTTGTCTTGTCGATTTACGGAGTTCCGTGTTTTGCACATTTGAATTGTTATTATCTAAAATTTCATCCAGCTCCTCACTATTCAATACTGGTTTAGAATCACCAATCTTTTTAAAATGTGATGAATTTCTAGTGATTTCTTTATCGTGTATGTCACTCGCGGTTATCATTGTTCTTTTTTTATTTTTAATTTGCAGCGGCTTTGGATTATACGGTGTTGTTAACTTATCTTTCTTTTTCTGTTTAACAATAACGCGATCTCCAATTTTAAATTCTGATGGTTTTACAAAATGTTTCGTTTCAAAATATTTTTTCATTTTTTTGTTTTCCCTCATTGTCTTTTTTTCGAATACTGTTGTCATTCACGTAAATATTAGATTTGATGTCGGGTATCTTTGTGTTTATTTTCCTTCCAAATAATATTGCAGCAGGGGATACCCCGGTTATTGCTCGGTCATTCCTGAAGAAAGTATAAATTTCTTGTTTCAAGCTGCGCTGCGCGGATCGCTTTTCCTATCGTTTTCATGAAACGTTTACTTTCTGCGTTAGCGCGGGACCATAATGGCGTGATCCTTCTGTGTTTGAATCCCATAGTTTCAACGAATTTCTTCAATTCCTGAGAATTCAACGGTGGGCCATTGTCACTTTTCAGTTCTTTGGGTATTCCAAAAATTGAAAACTTTTTATCCAGAAGCGGTATGACAGATTTGGCTGATAACTTGTTAATGTCTCAACAACAGGATACCTTGAATATTCATCGATTATTACCATTAAGTAATATCCATTAGGGAACGGGCCACAAAATCAATACTTAAATTTTCCCATACATTATTCGGTAATTCTGAATTTGCAATGGTTCGAATGTTGTCTTCGGAGTTGATGCCAAACAAGGTACGCATGATTTACAAATACTTTCAACTAGTTTATCAATACCTGAACGTATACCTTTTCGCGTAATAGCTTTTGTCTGCACAATACCTTGATGTCCCTCGTGTGCAAGTTCAATAATCCGTCGGTATAACAATTTTATTGTCGTGTAATAATATCTCTCCATCATTAACAGGTGCTACCGTTAATTCATATCTTAATCTAGAAAACGTGTCAAGTGTTTGGCTATTGAGCGATTTGTCCCAAGTGTTTGTTTTCACCGAATTAATTACTTTTTTGAAGAGCACTGTCATTTTGGGTACTCTTAAGTATTTCATTAAAGATCACGGCCTTAGGTACGGCATTGTCTGTCAAATGTTTAACATATTCTTCGGCAATTTTAGAATGTTTACATTTATCAGCTGATGAATTGGTCGGATGTCTTGATAAATAGTCTGCAGCATTCACTTTCCTTGGCTTGTACTTGACCTTCAAATTGTATTGTTGTAATCGCAATCGCCATCTCTCTATTCGGGCAGATGTTTTTGTCCTTGGATTATTGAAAATAATTTCGAGAGGTTGATGGTCGGAAACTACGTAGTTTAAATGAATGTCCAAATAAATAAAGATGGAAATACACGAAGCCAACGCAGAAATCCGATGGCGAAAATGGATAAACCGTTTGGAAAACTTATTCATCGGACTGAACATAAAAGACAAAGTACGTCAAAGAGCACTGCTTCTTCATTACGCTGGAGAGGATGTTAATGAAATATTTGATACTTTACAAGATAAACAGAAGTTTCGGATTATTTTGCACCCGAAAAGAATACAGACAAGTTTCGACAAGCTAAGCAGTCGTCAGCTGAGACAATTGACAGTTTCCACACACGACTGAGACAGTTAGCGCTGAATTGTGAGTTCACAAGCAATGACAAGGAAGTTAAGTCACAAATAATCCAGGGATGTCACTCATCTAGGCTTAGAAGAAAAGCACTAAGTGAAGATCTAACATTAGAAAATTTGTTATCATCCGCCAGAGCTTTAGAAGTATCGGAGAAACAAGCAACAGAGATTGAGCAAACAGAGACTGAAACCGCGAATGCAGTACAAAAGAAACCATTTTATTAAACGCCGTAACAACCCGCGATATTTACAGAAGCCGATAGAAGGAAATGGAAGAAAAGCAACAACATGTAGGAACTGTGGAGGTAATTTTCCGCATGCAACAAAATGTCCAGCATTTCGAAAATCGTGTAATTACTGTAAGAAACCTAATCACTTAGCTAAAGTTTGCAGATCGAAATTTCAGAAGTCGAAACCTCAGTTCAAGAGAAGCGTTAATAATGTTGATGATTACGAACAAAGTTGGATATAATAGAAAAAGTAAGTGGTCCCACACCTTGGGTATCACCTATTGTGGTTGCCCCGAAACCGAAATCGCCGAATGAAATTCGTCTGTGTGTAGATATGAGGCAGGCAAACAAAACTATTTTGCTTGAAAGGCATATAACACCAACTTTGGATGAAATGAAATTGGATTTAAATGGTGTAAAAGTCTTTTCCAAGTGTGATTTAACCAATGGGTAACATCAATTACAATTATTTTAGCAATCGAAAAAGAGAACAACGTTCACTACACACGTAGAGTTAACTTAAGGAGATATAAAAGGCTTAGTTTTGGAGTTTCGTCCGCTGCGTAGTTATTTCAGAATACACTTAGTAATGCACTAGAAGGATTAGAAGGAGTCCGCAATATATCCGATGATATAATAATATTCGGACGGAATCAGGAGGAACACGACACGAGATTTGAAAAAATTATTCATACGTCTGAAAGTGAGGAATTTGACACTTTACAGACCAAAATGTGAGTTTATTAAGATAGACTAGAATTCTATGGACACGTTTTTAGTGAACAAGGAATAGCAGCTGATCCAAAGAAGATTGACGCAATAAGGAATACAGCAGTACCGAAAGATGTAGGTGAAGTACGCAGTTTTTTAGCTATGACTAACTATGTTGGAGTTTTATTCCTAACTACTCAACTGTTACAGAACCGCTACGTAGACTGACGAAGCAAAATGAAAAATGGGAATGGAATTCCGAACAGTAGCAGTCTTTTGATAAACTAAAGAATGAACTTGTAGCTGACCGTGTTATGTCGTACTTTGACCCTAACAAAGAGACAGAGTTAATGGTAGATGCGAGGACTGCACAGACGTATTCTTGTATTAAGCTATAGCCATTCACCCAGAATATGACAAAGACGATTAAACAAAAGATGTGTGCTCATCGGTTTATGATAAAAATAAACGATAGTAATGCGTTTGAACATTTCAATCAACACGATTACTCCGTCCTCTCAATGAAGGCCCGTATAATTAAAAAGCTTAGCGACCTCCTCAGAAAAGAAAAAAAAAGAATTCTAGATTAGAGAATTCGGGAATGCATTTCCTTATGGAAGTAGCGACCAGCAGTGAATGTGATTTATCAAGCCCACGTTGTAGATCTTTGAACAGAATGGAGTTGTTTAATTTCTCACAACGACGTTAACGTAAAGCCCCACGTACATCGCAAATACATTTGTACTAACGTTCGGACGTTTCTGATGCTTCAATCGGTAATCTTCTATCCGGTCTACAAAAAAAACCACTTGAAATTCATTACATTCGTACTAAACTCTAATCTTTACAACTCTCCAGTCTGAATAAACTTTTTGAAAAATGCTCCAATACCTTTGTTACCGATCCAATGTCAAATCACTATAAACTACACGCTTTTATTATGGATATTGCAAGGCACAGATTATTCAGGCCAGTTTTTACGCCTACTGAAGATGATTTCTTTAAGGTCTGAAGTTATTTCTTTTAGGTTGATTTTGCAAAGAAGGGCCTTGAATCTATTAACATCAGCAAGTCCAGTTTAGAAAACCCTTGTTTGAGATCAAAATGCACACTTCAAAGAGACAAGTCAAATTTGAAACAAACTAAAAGATATACTGAAAACAAAAGGAACAAAGGCATGATTTCCACGAACTTCTTTTCAAAACAGGAGTGGGATCAGACATTAAGGTTATCTTTATAACATTATTTCAAGATCTTTGAATACTCTCTACTTTGAAATCAACATGGACTCGCTCCTCAATAATTTACATCAAAACTAATTTCAATATTTGTTACATTTTGTCCTACATGCTGCCTTTTATTTTTAATACTTGTTCAATACATTGATTTTTTGGCTATGAATGATATTTTACACTTATTCCAGCCAGACGTGTTTTGATTGATGTACTAGCTGTGTTTAGATTAAGTAATACTGTCAGAACAGCGAGTACATATACTTTTTGGGGTTGATAGGTATTGTTGTATCTTGTTTTATTTCTTATTTAATATTAGCGTTCTATGTATCGACTTCAAAAGTTAAATCTTATGCAGTTTGTTTTTATGTCGTTTTGTCACACCACTGTTCCCGTTTAGGAGAAGGGTTGAGCAATCACAAACATGTTTAACCCCGCTAAATACTTTATGTGCCTGTCCCAAGATAGGAACCTGTATCCAGTGGATGTCATTGGTTTTTTTGTTTTTTAAAAGTGTTACTAATTTTACATTGTACACTTATTTAGCCGATAGTTGTAACATTTGAATATAATCACATTTAAAGCGCCTTTTACAGCTTGCCTTAAAGTGTAGATATATTTCCATTATTTAAGGCCTTCTTGGATTTATACATCTTGGATCGATTGTCTTATAGACAATCGTACCACATCACCTTTTCCTATATGTCCTCCATGAATGGTCCTGTTGGTAGTTGTCTTATTTCTGATGACCATAATGGTCCCCTACTGAGTTTTTCCATAGACTTGCGCACTCAAAGTATACTTTTGGCACTGGACATCTTGTTAGTGTTAGTATGCCTACTAATTACAGTCTCTGCAATGGTGTTGTCAAGTTCCCCGTGGTGAACCTCAAAATGTTCTCGCTGCACTGACTTTATTTTTATCTCTCTATAGTAAAATCGAAAAATTGTGAGCTGCTGATACATAGACGTTTGTTAGATCTAACCAAATTACAGCCAAGTCAATTTTGTTTTCGTCTTCTTATCTCAAGATTGTGTATTCATTTCACCGGATATCTCTGGTATACTTTATATGTAACCATCATTGAGCAGTTACTCTGTATGCTTCTTCGGTAGAACGTAAAGGAATAGCTTCCCTTTTTTCTGTACTAAGGAGTTCTAATTTTCTTTGGAATTCAACACTCTTTTAACCATGACTGCCGTTTTCTTTCTTTTCCATGTTACTTTCAACAACTTCTACAATCTATTTGTCAGCTTTGGATAGTTAACTAAACACGGTGTGTAATATCATTTGGTCCTTGTGATAACCCTGTTTTTTTCTTTTTAATTTCATCGTGTATTTATCTAAACTTGTGGTATATGATTCATTGAGTTATTCGTATGTTTTATTCAGAGTTGCAATTTTCTCTTTTCATCCCATGATTTTTCCCGCCTTACATCTGAGATGCATCTCATATAGCTTTACTTCTTCCGCTGGACTTTCAAATTCATCTGATTGTCTTGCTTCAATCATGTATATTAAAAGAGATGAGTGATTATTTAAAAGACCATTATATGGTGCTCTTGTTTTATTTCGTCCGTGGTTCTCTGCTCTCGTAAGTGTCTTTAACATTACACCCATATGTTCTCTAAGCTGCTGCAAGGTTATCTTTCTTCCGGGGTAGCTTCTTTTTACCTCTTCTTCCCTTTGAAAGCATTTAGTTTGTTCTGTCTACGATTACATTGACATCATGATGATGTTATCAGACCTCTCCTTACCGACACTGTATATAATACATATCTCTATCCACAATCCCCGCTAAAGCTGACACAAGCATATTGTCCAAATCGTCATTCAAATCTTTCCAAGATTCTTTGACTGCATTTGTTGGCCACTAAATCCTCCCTTCTCTTGCCCCTGTTGATCTCTCTCTCTCTCTCTCTCTCTCTCTCTCTCTCTCTCTCTCTCTCTCTCTCTCTCTCTCAATGCAGTCATGCAGAATGTTCTGTCTCAATGCCCAGCGGGTGACACGGGTGACACGTAGGAGGTCATAATCCGGCTGTACCTTGCATCTTTGATAGTCTGTGTGTTGCTCACTAGGGTCCGGTGGTGATTTGATGTATCTTTAAACCTATTGCATTCTCACAGACTTTCTTGTGGTAAGATATAACATATACAGTTGTTGTTCACTCTGGTTGTTCTTTCCGGCTCCTCGGTCGTGTCCTAATTTCCCTCAGCATTGTATCAGGTGCCTCTCCCAGGTCAGGGTCATTGGGTGCACTTTGTCTGTCACATAGTTTTAAGTGTTTATATTTATAACACTGAGGCAAGATTTGCTTAATTTTACGTATATACGTTTTATTTTTATTGGGGCAATCTAGTGCTCGTCCAAAGGAATGGGATTTCACTCTTATGTAAGGCCTTGTGAAGATCTCTAAATTGGATTTTACCCTATATCTTCTCTTATTCATATAGGCTGTTAATTTTCCCTCGCTCTCACATCTTCAGGGTTCTCTTAATATGTATTAGTTCATAGCGTATCTGAGGGTTCCCATTCAAATCAGATCTAAATATTAGTCTCTTATTTTATTGCATTTAATAAAATTCTAAAGCACTTAAAATACGAAAAGTCCTAGAAAAGTATTGCAATTAATATTTCTTCCTGTCGTCGGCTTTGACTTCCCATTTCGATTTGCTTTGATTTGAGTGTTTTTTTTTTTTTTTGTTTTTGCTATGTTTGGATCTTGGACTTCCTACATGTTGGTTCTATTCTTACTGATGAGAGGTTACTCTTTGAAATGTACATATAGCATACCTAAATTCTCCATATTCTCAAAAGTGTTGCACTTAGTAGTTGTCCCAGCCGTCAGATTTTCCTTCCCATTTTATTTGTTTTGATTTGAGTGCGTTTTTTTGCTATGTTTGGATGTTGGACTTCCTACGTTTTGGTTGTAATGCTACTGATGAGAGGTAACTCCAAGGCGTGTACATAAAGCACACCTAAATTCTCCATCTTTATTTAGTAATTTAGTATTTTAAAACCATTGGGTCGATGCCTCTGCTGATGGATCATGTCCACGAGGGTATTCGCCAACCCATTTGTCAGACCCAAGGCACATTTTTGCCCAAGATATTAGCTAAAGAATAGAAGTGGCTAATATTTATTGTTTGATATTTTTGTATTGAATAATGTCTATATAAAGAAAATCTTTTGTACAATTGGTTCTACAATGGTCCCATCGCGCAATGGAGGATTTTGCATCCCATTTCGATATGTTTGAATTTAATTGCTCCTTGTGCTATGTTTTGATCTCAATTGAACTTCCTCTGTTTTTGTTCTAATGCTACTGATGATAGGTTACTCCTTGAAATGTACATATAGCAATCTAAATTCTCCATATTTATTTAACTTTGGTAATTAATTATTTGTTCCAATTTTCTACCCTATATACGAGTGCTCTTTCCACAGTCGTCGTCAATCAGATTGGGGTTCCAGAAATTTATCACCTTGTAAACATTGAACGAATGATGATCCCTCAGGTTGACCAAATCCTTGGCTGTTTCGGCACTATTCCAAAACAAATTCTAGTGCTGTGCTGGCTCTGTTGATCAGACTGAGCCAGGAATCGGATGGCGTACTTGTTTCCCAATTTTGTAGCTGGTTTAATTGCTATCTGTCAATATAGTTCATCAATTCAAGTTGTGATCCACTATTCACTATGTTCACTGCAGGAACTGTCCCCTCATTTCGTATATTTTCCTCAATATCCGTTGGGACGCACCTTCTGCTTCTCTACACACACATGATCTTTCTATCTGCTCATACCACACATAAGGTTCTGGGGTCGCTGTATTGTCTGCTTAGCAAGGCGTCGGCATCCTACTTCTGTATACAGCCAAGCATCTTGTTCTCCACCCCATTCATGATTGATTTACAGCTATGTAAACTTTGACCGTAGTACCACGCGGAATAATGAAGTAACGACCACTGAACTTCTTACATCTCCTTCCACACAGTGACCCACTGGCGACTATCCCTGCTATATAAGTGTGTTGAGGTATAGTGACCATAAAAATCACTTCACAGCAGAACCGGTCTGAACTGTTCGTCACCATGGCCATAAAAATGGTCGTTGTAAATCAAAAGAAGACAGCAAAAAAAAAAATAATAAAATCAACAAAGCGACTCCATCTTTAATTAACGACACCCAAGTCGACAAAACACGCTCCTGAACAAATTATACCAAAAGTTACCAATTCGATCCAAGCTGAGACATATAGTACAATTGTATTATATGTCTCTGATCCAAGATACAAAAATTCAAATTCAGATTATTTAATTGGATAAGCATAGTCAACAACAGGGTACAATATTGCGTAATCGAATACAATAAACACATAAATTCGAAGAAGTAAATTATCAAACACTTACAATAGTATATAAAGTTCTGGCAAATAGTCCACAACAAAATACAAGGTGTGAAATAATAGT
>JAULBM010050570.1:0-10540 GCA_032357055.1 Geukensia granosissima | reverse complement strand
ACCATCCTGGCACTGATTTTGCATTGCTGAAAGTCCTGTTTTTAGACTTTAATAGTCAGACTTCAATCTGAATTGCGAGTTTAATAGTGATTATTGGTTTTCAAGGGGGGGGGGTTCGTCCAAACCCCTCCCCCTGGCTACGGGTATGATATTTTCTCAACAATCTTATTTTTACAAAATCGTTTGACTAATTTATTTTCTCTTCTTTTACATTCATAGTTTGAAATTACATATATAAAGCGTTAGTTTGTTGATCAGGTGCTATGGAAATTAATTCCATTGATTTTTTATACTGATGTTTGATGTTGGTTGATTTATCGCTGCAAATGTATGGTACATTCTGAGAGACTGAAATCGGATTAGAGACGGTAGACAAATAGTCAGTTGTAGATTTCTAAAACTGTAATAATACTGTATATAGAATATACCTTAACCTAAATATGTTATATAGATATAACAAATTAAAATTATCTAGATATTTTGGATTGAAAACGAGGAATTGAATGGTGAATTTGGTTTTAATAACCCAATAATATATCTTTACGTCGTATAGAATTCACCGTTTGCATAAGGTTTTCTATTTGAAATTCTTTATTCAAAATCTACCTTTATAAATTTTCGTTTTAAACATATTTATTACTGTCTGCACTACCTCTTTACGTCATACATGACATTACAGTATACAATGTGCAGCAAGAAATATATTTTTTATATTCATTTTTTTTCAAAGCTATACAGATCCATTACATAAACAGTTTTATTGTCGACTGCAATAGTAAAATTTGGCCATCAATGGTCCCAACTTATATATCTTTCGAACCAGAATACATATATCTATATCTTAATAATCAGTGATATGATTGATTGAATGTTGCTTTCAGTGGCAATATGTCATGCATATTCAGAACGAAAGCATATATATTAATGACTGAGGATGAATGAACACTGTTTTGTACTAGACCGACACGCTGTGTCGGATTTTTAACGTGGCAGCAGTCTCCAGGAATACATGCCACTTTGCTCAGACGTATTATTCTGACTCTGAGCTGACCAGCCTTTATTCTTTAATGCTCCTAAATGCTATTGCATAGCGGAGAATAATATATAATGTATTTGTTTTTACCCGGAAGGGTATCAACCCATTACCTTCCACACGCGAGGCAAGAACGCTCCTGGTGGTTGATTCACGGTATTTAAAATGAGTAAAGATCTATGGAAGGGTATCAACCCATTACCTTCCCCACTCGAGGCGAGCACGCTCCTTGCGGTTGATTCAGTAAAATGAGTAAAGATCTATGGAAGGGTATCAACCCATTACCTTCCGCACTCGAGGCGAGCACGCTCCTGGTGGTTGATTCAGTAAAATGAGCAAAGATCTATGGAACCTTCCCCACTCGAGGCGAGCACGCTCCTGGTGGTTGATTCAGTAAAATGAGTAAAGATCTATGGAAGGGTATCAACCCATTACCTTCCGCACTCGAGGCAAGCACGCTCCTGGTGGTTGATTCAGTAAGATGAGTAAAGATCTATGTCGTAATTTAGTCAATATTTTAACTGTTGTTCGTTTTCAAAATACAACATGTAACAAACCTGATAGAGCTGCTACTTCACTTTGTTTCCAGGGTTGATAGATTATGTATTAATCCATGTCAAACTTCGTATGTACAAACATCGTTTTACATTCTTAGCTAAAGTTAAATGTTAGATTTGATAAAACTCCACTTCTATTCAATTTTACGTGAAAGTTCACCAAAGTCAAGATTTAAACCCGATAACACTTAAATTTATACAATGACAAACAAAATCGTATCACTATTTGAATTTTTAAATGTTATTGCCAATTACGACTTGAAAAGTGATGCATTTCATTTTTTACATTACATTACTTGGCAATCAATACAAGAATATGGTGGCAGTGTGCAAACAAAGTAACTAACCATTTCCAGTCAATAATCACTTTATTGAAATCCCGTGAATATGTTTGTTATCGATTGTTCAACTAGAATTTTCATTAATTAAAGTTAATAATTGAAAGTTTTACTAATTATAATAATTTAATTAAGATTTTCCTTGCCATAAAACAACTAATGAAAACGCAATCAACTGTACATCTACATGTATTAGCTGTCGGCTCAACTGCAGCAAAATGAGTAACTTTGTATTGAACCAAATCACTGTATTTTTTCATTTGTGGCACTCCCTTATACATCGAATGTCTTGTTAACTTGACAAGTCTACGCCAGTTTCTGTTTACATAAGTACAGATATAGACCAACACTCTAACAATGGCTCGGTCAGAAATCTCTAAGGATGACTGTTAACAACACAAATTTTTTTTAAATACTGTACACTCAAAGATTGTACATAACCATGCAACTAGAAATAACGTACACTCTGACTGAGAATATTACTTTGATTTGTATATTTTAATTTATACACGATAGTATTTTTCATCCCCAAATGTTCATGACCATGGAGCTAAAAGTACTGTACACTCGGAATCTGTATATGTATATGAAACTATAAAATGTACACTAGGAGTCTGTAGTGTACATGACCATATAAAGCACTGTACCTGACCATGGAGCTGTAAATAGACTGAAACGACCCTGTAAGGCCTCATTTATACTTCCAAAGCGGTCGTCGCGCGACTGAAGCGCGACAGTTGCGAGATGTAGCGCGAAAATTACTGGGTGTTTTTACTTGTCGTAGTTAGTTTATGTAAACTTTAAATCTCAGGTAAAATCGCGCGACATATTTTTTATAAATGAGCCCCATCTCTAAAGTTTTTCTCAACTCTTTTGACAGAGATCGTGACGTAGCTGTATTCGTAGCAGCAACACGTGCTGCCGAGCAGGAACGTCTACTGTAGTACAACGTGGAGTGATGAAGTAATGACCAACTCCTTACATTGCCCTCGACGCAGTGACCCACTGGCAACCAGCCCTGCTACAGTGTGTTGAGGTAGGACGCGGACATGAAAATCACTTCACAGCGGGACCGGTCTACTCTGCTCGGCACCGCGGCCCTTAAAAGTGCCGTTGTAGCCTAACTATAAGTCCAACAAGATACAGAAAGTCACCACCAAACCACGACAGCTTAAAAAACGACTTTGAAGTCGACAAGCTACATCAACTCAACCGAGCCTCCTTACCAAATTTGTACAACAACCTTTCCAACGACAAAAGTTACATCAATACCAAACGTTCCGCTAGGGACCGTCCAACTGAGAACATTAATTTGCTGTGTAGGATGAAAAAACCATCAATCACCAATGTAACACTAAATAAATTCAGAGCCTGTACATGACAATGGAACGTCATCTTGATTATCATTATTCACAGCAAAGACCTATTTTATCTGCAATATCTAAATTTCAAAAGATCACCAAAAGGCCCGTATTTGTCTTCAGGGTTTGAAATTAAAGGGTAAGCAAATGACCATATTTTTCTTAATTACTCAGGTCAAAAATGTCGGCAAAAGCCAACTCTTCCCTGCAAGGCCAAACAATAATCGTTTTGTAAAGTCGAATGTCAAGAGATCTCGAGCAGTTGTTAGAACGTTATTTATGCTACACTCAATAAAAATTCGTAAACAGTTTGTTTAAGATTATATTAACACTTTAGATTTTACATAGAACTTTTAGTTTAAACATATTTTATTCACTAATCAAATCAAGACAATATTAACATTATTACAACAAAAAAGGATTGTGATATAATCTAATCAAAGGTTATATTAATATCCGCTTTCTTACTTCAAGAACTTACGAGTTTCACGTTTTACTTGTTACAATATACCATGGTGGAAACTCTTATTCTTACAATCAAATGAGTTAGGTGAAGCAATATTAAAGAAAAAATCAGTCAAAATTTGTATTTATATGCACACGTTAAAAGACCCTTCTCAATAGTTATAATGAAATGATCTATAGATGGAATGAGATTATATTAATGCAACACACATTTGTAAAGTACAAACAAACGGTAGCTATATTAAACACTTGTGTCAAGTACCATATAGATAAACCACACCCTTCATATACACTAAAATTATCTTATAAAAACTCAAGACATGTCGACATGTTTCATGTGGCCTCTAGTGTTAGTAGGACATTAATGATGATAATGTGCATGTCTTACTTGCATTTGAACATGTATGGAGCTTAAAGATAAGTTCAAGAAACTATACCGTCGCAAAATTGGGAAACTTAGTTTATGTATCTATAAAACTTAAGCCTATATTCGCAGCGATTTTATTTCATCTGAAAAAGGAATTCGAATATACCAAAGGGACAGACAGAAATCGTTACGTCGGAAGACAGACAAGGCCATTGCCAACAAAATGAAACGAAAGACAAACATAGAACACACAACACTATACTGAAAACTAAAGCTGGAATAACACGAACCTTACAAAAACCACGGTGAGTTCAGGAACTGACATTATTCCTGTACATAATAAAAAACTTACTGCCTTGTTGAAAAGTATAAAGTCACGTTGTCAAGCATTTGTCTGCGTGTGTCCCATTTCCTGAATGAAATAGATCGAGCACCCTGCAGTTTTAACAAAACATAAAGGTGTTCCTAAATCTCTTGTCTTGTAATTTGAAAACATTTTATCAGATTGTTCGGCTTGAACCCGACTTTTAATAGAACACAGGAAAATAAAAAAAATGTTGCCGAAAAATAAGAAAATGTTGATATGGAAACAATACCTTGTACTGCCGATTTAAACTAAAAATATATTAAGATGGGTACTTTCCTCCAAAATCAGACTAAAAAATTCGATATCCTACAAAAATCATCATTGTGGTCTTTTCATGTTGCCACGCCGTGTTTTAAAAATAATACATTTTAAAATGGTGAAAATGAATCGAAATTTCTTCTTGTACAGTATAAACCGGACTGTAAATGTTAAATAAAGGCCTCAAGTGTGAAGCAATAGTAAGTAAAAAAGTGGTCCAACACCTAAGAAATATAAATTGAAGTTTCATTTCGAACATGAATATAAATTGTCATTGTTTAGATTTATATTGTGCACTAGATACAGTGGTTGGTGTCATTTTCAATTTTCCCACAGAATCTTACGGAAAAGCTTTTTACTTTGACCCCTCAGTTTGTTAAATCGTTCACAACACCTTTTCTTTTCTTCTCCCTTTCATTTGAGGAAAGAGGGTGTGTAATAGTGCATGATCGTTTTGTAAGTTGAATAACTGCCAAACTTTTATTTTTTTTATTTTCACTGATATCTGGTTGATCCTTGAACTAATCGAACATTCTTTTAAGCTTTGTATAACATAAAAGGATTGTATATATTTAAACTATCCTAAAAACCTTTTGCATCGTTACATTTGCACTTTTCAACTGGATGTAAGCATGATTTCTATCAAATAGACAATATTTTAAACCTGTCGTTTCCCTTGTAATATCAGATCAGATAAAGATAGAATATTTACCCAGTCGTAATTGCAAGATTTGCTAATATTTATGATGATATTCTAGGCGAATTTGTTGTGATGCGTTGGACCTTTTGGTGAGAAGGTTTTGCTTAACTGAACTCTGCCAAGACAGCAATTTAATATATTACTGAAATTGTGTTTTTTTTTCCAAAATTGTTTTAGTAAAAATATTATATTATTGTTATCTTTATATTTGGCTTTACGATATTCATTTTACCATTAACATTAACTGTATATTTCATTTGGTCCATGAATGTAACTAGAAATTCATAAAATTTTAATGGACCCTAGCATGGCTGATGAAGGTAAATCCAGAAAGGGGCTTAACCCGCAGTTACATTTGGCTTTCTAATATCCTTATAAACATTAGAAAACCGTGTCTTTCCAACACACATTCCAGTATCCGAAAATTAATTAAAGCATATACTCAAGCTCGAGAAGATTTGGTCGACCTCCACACAGCACATTAGAAAAACAAAATAAAAACAATTTAATGTATCGATAATAAAATTTTTTGATTAATATTGAAAAGGTTCACTGATTGCCGATAGGAACCTGAGATGTTGCGTTAGACATGTTAGATACACTTCATTTACCATATTTAATTAATTTTCGACAGGTATACATCAAAGGATCCAGGTAGGACTGAAGTACAATGTGAATTGATTTCACCATAATAACCAAGATCGAAGCATCAGGCAAGATACCTGTAAAATCATCATTTAAAACCCTTTTAATGCAAATGTTGTTGTTAATAACAAATCAATTTATCATAACGAATGAACCAGCAAACTTTTCCTGATGCTGTGGTTTCAAAATAACATTAACAAAGAGTGATGCTATACATTGTCCAGAATATGACCAGAATTACAAACACAGACTTGAAATGATATGTGCATTGTTGAAAATGGATTGCTTTCAAGCTGGGATCAAAAGTGTTTTTTTTTATCCCAGCTTTCAAGACACTGAAAAATCCATCCTGTATATGAAAAACATGGAGTACATGTCAATGAGACTGCAAAAAACTTCTAAAGTTCATAATCTAGAGGTCCAATACGGGGTCATTATGGAGCGACCATTTGATTTTGTTGTGCGGGGCAGGCGGTTTGGGAAACAATATTCAGTCCTTGCAAGATATAACAAGAACATCGGTTATCACCTATACACCTAACAAGAACATCGGTTATCTCCTTTACACCTAACATGAACATCGGTTATCTTCTATTTACCTTACATGAACGCCGGTTATCTCCTATACACCTAACATGAACATCGGTTATCTCAAATAAACATTACAAGAACATCGGTTATCTCCCATACACCTAACAAGAACATCGATTATCTCCTATACACCTAACATGAACGTCGGTTATCTCAAATAAACATTACAAGAACATCGGTTATCTCCTATACACCTAACATGAACATCGGTTATCTCTTATACACCTAACATGAACATTGGTTATCTCAAATAAACATAACAAGAACATCGGTTATCACCCATACACCTAACATGAAAATCGGTCGTCACCTATACAACTTACAACAACATAGGTCATCTCCTATACCCTTTACAAGAACATCAGCTATCTCCTACTCCTATTTCACGTAAGAACATCAGTTATCCTCTATTTTTAACGAGAATATTGGTTATCTACACCCCTTAACAAGAAAATATGTTACCTTCTAACCCTTTTACAAGGACATTGATTACCTACTACCCTCTTCGCAAGGACATTATGTTCGCCTAAGCCCTTTACAAGAACATTGATGATATCATACACATTTACAAGAACATAGGTTATATCCTAAAATCCTTCTCAAGAACAAGTTTTGTAAGAATATAGACGGACTTGTCTTTGTATTAAGTGGTCGTTACAATTAAATTAAATTGGAAATTAAATCTGTGGTATACCTGCTTGTACAGGCTGAAAGGTGGTAAAACGGGACAAATTACTTATTGTTCATTATACCTTGTCATGACTAATTTTTATGGGTTTAAATATTTTTTATGCTTCATGCGACAAAAATTTAAATTTCACCTGGATTTTTAACAGTTTGAAGAAATTTAACTTAACATGCTTTATTACTGTATTCATTAAGTTTATCTTGTATTTGATATGTATATATATTCTGAACAGTCGTGACAAATGCAAATTAAAAAGAATTTTGATACAACAAATTGTAATTGTAAAGATATATTGATACATTTTTATAAACTTACCTTAATTTTTATTCATTAATCCTTCGATCTTTAAAACCCCGGTCAAGGGGAAGGATTATGTCGATTTTAAACCAATATTTTCACAATTAATCTTAACTCGGACTTTTCACATTAATTATAACTTTTGATAATTGGATATTTAATGATAAACCACTGCGCAAGTTCAACAAAGTAAAAATGTGTAAATCTTTTCCTTCGCAACCACCCAACAGATCTAAATGAAGAGTTCCGGTAGGATTTCACCTGATCACAAATGGTTCAATCGTGTGAAACGAGAAGTCAACATACTTTTATTTATTCCTTTATTGGAATTTTTCTATAGATTGTCAATTTACAATGGAATAAATGCAAAACATTTAGATAGGTATTGTGTTGGTATGTCACGCTGTTCGTAATTAAACGTTAAAATGTTTTTTGTTTACTTTCCGAGATGATCGATACGGAGTAAACATAGAGGTAAACAATTATACCCTGTACAAATGTTTGATACCTACTTATTAAAGTAGCCATATAAAAGGGTTTAAAAGATACTGCATAAAGCTTGACGTAATTACACAATGAGGTTTATACTGTTGTTTATTGTTGCTTTAGTAATGTTTAATTTATATTCCAAATTCCTTGAGCATCTATGTCATTGGTGATTGCCACAGCTAAACAATTCATTCCACTTTTTTCGCTTATCTTGCTGAAGGCCATTGCGTTGTTGCCATTACCTGTTGTTGCCATTACCTGACACCTGTCGTCAGTCCGCCCGTTAACTTTTACATTTTAATCTTATCCACTAAAATTGCTTGACATTGAACAAAAGCTTTACCGATAGCCTCTATAAAGTTCTCATACAAGTTAACAAACAATCATTCATACAAGGGAGCAGAGAGGGTGTCAGGCTGGGAATTTTATTGTTACATGATGTCTAATTTGGACTGCTAGGTTGAGAAGGGTCGGATAACGTAGCCTTTGCAGCTGGTAACAAATAAACCCTCATTTTGTTAACGACATCTCCCACTAGTTCGAAGGCATTGATTGAGAATGTATACATCACGCCAAACGAACGGATGCCATTAAGAAGGGGTTCTACTTCCGGGAGGAGAAACCGAGCAAAACGTTTCTTGACCTCGACTACTCTTTGGGAGGTTAAAATTTTATCCATCCCGCCCAACCAACAGACCCCCTTTGGCAGGGGTTTTACCTGTAGGCATAGAAATCATATACGGCCATTTAATACCTCAGCCGCCCTCGAGGGGTTGCAGTCAAATAAATCTCCGTGGCCAATTGTCAGGTACGCGATACAGACTTATCCTTCTGAGCCTCTTGTTTATTGACAATTGTGAGTTATTTTTCTGCATTAGACACATGAGGTCTATACGAGCAATGATTTTTACTTCCTTTGAGAACGCCCCTTTGCGCGTATTGTAGCTTAACAATAAGCAATTTTCTACTTTCAACATACGAAATGCCATTATATGTCTGTCGCATATTCGCAGTCGGGCAAACCATGTGATATATATGTCTTCAAGAGATCAAAACCATGTAATATATATGTCTTCAAGAGATCTAAACCATGTGATATATAGCTCTACAAGGGATCAAAACCATGTGATATTTAACAGTCAAAGACCGGTAGTGAGGGAAATGGTGTAGAGGAGACAACCATTCGTTTTTTATTATAATTTCTGTGCAGGTCAGAAAAAAAAAGATATCCACTCAACCCCAAATTAGTTTATTAGGAATTATGTATGACCATGCAGATTGTCTTCTTAAGCTTGACTAACGGACAATAATCTTTCCAAATACAATTTTTTTCATTCAGATTTTTTAAGGAGTATATGTTGTAACAGACTAATAATAATTTTTTTTTTCCCGATATGTGGGCAAGAAACACCTGTACAAACAATGAGATGTATTCTTTATACAACAGCACAGATAATTTGTTTAAAACGTAATGTACACATAGACACTTTATAAGGTACGCAGAATAGAACCGTGTTAGGGAACGACGACAATTTAACTCTGGATTGGCAGGTAACAAAAATATATATTCTGAAGCCAGTTATCTCCATATAGCCTTATGTTTGAAAAAATGTGACTTATCGCTGCTTAAAACTAAAAAATTTCTGTCTGAAAAATAACCATACCCCCATAAAATTAAATGGTCGTTCCCTTAATAGATTTATGACCCGGAATATTTTGACAATTTTGGACTAATGAAAAATTAATGAAAATAAATTCTTTCAATATAAGTTAGATCGAGTAACGTTAATTTATTTCTATTATTTGTTTGGTGTTTATTTATTCTATTGTGCAAAATATTTGTTTGTCACAAGGAATAAAATACGACAAGCTGATTTATTCACATTAATCCTGAGCTATGGTAACGTTATCACATACTTCTACGCAAGTAGTATATATGGGCACAGTTCAGGTCGTATTTTTCCGGTGGATCTCGTGTGGATTGACATGACGTCACCGGACTCCACATGACGTCACTGGAGGCAAAGGTTTTCAAGCATTTTGGTTTTTCGGGAATTCTCGGGTATGTTCGTGGATGTTTGAAACTCTCGGATGTATTGGAGGGGGGGGCGAAACCCTTGTACTAGGAGTTGATTTCTGCGCATGCGCGAGCAAAAGCGCGCCATTTTTTCCCGCGCTTTTTTGTTTTTTCGGGAATAGTCGGGTATGATCGTGGATGTTCGAGATTCTCGGATGTTTTGGAGATGGGGCGAAGCCCTGATATGGAGAGTCGACATCTGCGCATGCGCTAGCGGAAGCGAGCATTGTTTTTTCGTCGTTGTTTTCAAGGGACATCACTCTGTTTTCCCGCCATTTTTGGTTTTTCGGGAATAGTCGGGTATGAA
>JAULBM010050559.1:0-10540 GCA_032357055.1 Geukensia granosissima | reverse complement strand
ATGGAAATGATTTTTAGGTTGGTAGGTGTCTGAAATAGTTGACCCGATCAATCTTTGACGGATTCTGGCCATAAGACAGTTAAATTTTATTTACTAACATAACAATGCCGAATTTAGGATGTGGTCTGCAATTCCGGAATGGACTTACGTGCAATGGGTATAAGATATATTAATATTACTCTCTGGTACAGCCATATTTCCATTTCAGAAAATAAAAAAAATAAATAAAATGTGTAGAAGTATATCTATCTATTGGTTACATATATATATATCATCTTATTAAAAAAAATAGAACGAGCACCCGGGTATGGCATTATAGCCATACCTTTTCTTGTTTCTATTAAACAGCTGAGTAACGCGATTGAAGCAATTGAAAACCTGACGCCGAAGGCGAAAGGTTTTTAAGGCATTCCCGAGCTTTCGAGGCTGTTGAATGGAACTAAAAACCGTATTGAATCCTTTAACCAACTTACAAACCAAAAACTGCAGAAAATGTTAAAAAATTGTTATAATTGAGGTACCTTTCCTCCCTTCACATGGACGAGTCCAAATCACACAATCATAACAAAACTCACGTGTTTATACAACACGCGCAGGTAAACTTCATTTCAATGATGAAAGTGCTTTTATATAGAACGAAAAAAAAATCTCGTGAAAAGTTTTGTTCATGTATAAAGTTTGTGATACTGGATTATTATGTTTCGGTGAAATGCTGGCAGGTAGGTGTGATTTAATCATGTTTATGTATTTGGAAGCGTAAATAATTCGTTTTAGCCATACTAAACCTTCTACATTTGTGAAATATAAAACTGAAAATGCATTTTTTTCTTTGGTCCCGCTACGGCTATATCGGTACTTTAAGTTTAATTTTAAAATGTTTCCATGTCATCTACTTACTACACAAACATGTACATGTATTGACGTTTATTAATCTTCCTTTGATGGCCCCGTTTCAGTTGCAGGGACGCACTCATTATAGCGACATTTAGTTTAAAGGCAGAATTATTACCTGCCAAAGGTGAATTATTTACCTGAGAGGAGTATTTAATTCGCAGTAAGTTTTCTTTCAACAAAAGATTCTATTGAAGAATAGAATCGACCACTGGGAATTGTGAAAATAAAATACCTTGCATAAAAAAGAAATTTTACGTATCGGTTTGTAATTTGATATACTAACCATTTAAAAACAACTCCCAACTTGCAACATGCGGCGGGGTTACATTGTTTATTTAGATCATATTTAACAGGTATTTAAAAGCCTTCGTAGTTGCAACATTTTAAAATATGTATTATTTGAGAACAGGTCAAAATATGCGAGTAATGGACAACTAATTAACGTAACAGTTATCCCTACATTAATAATAAAAGCTGCAATGGATGCTTTTAATATTGAAATGCCACAAGGTTACACTCTATTTTTTGTTTAGATGTAAACTTTTATTTTTAGTTTAGATTTAAACAGTGGAGGGGATAACTCTAAAGATTACCGCCCAAATGATTTCACAAAATATATCCTATATGAACTGAATAATTTTTTTTATAACATATAAAGGAAGACAGCAATTTCTTATTAAGGTCTTGTAGATTTAACATTTTCCTAATTTCCTTAGGACAATGTGTGTCTCATTGATATTTACTTCAGATATTAATTTTAACTTGAAAATAATAAATCAGTCACTTAAGTTATATAGAGTGATCCCTTTAAACTTACAGTTCATTACAAATTACGTTTGAGATCGATACAAACCTGTTGTCAAAATAATTATTGCCAATTCCATGCCTTCATTATACAAATACTAATTTGGCATTGCAAACTATCTGGTTTGGTTCTAACGATAAAGTGTAGACGTACTGCATTTGATTTCTTGACATGTTGAAAAAAATTCGAAGATACCAAAGAGGCAGACAGAAATAATTAGGGAGAAGACAGACAAGACTATATCTGACAAAATTAAACAAGACAAACATAGTACATTTGGAATTAAACAAGTGCGAGAAAATCAAGTTCAAGTCATGCCTACACAATCAAATAATTATTAAATAAAATGCATATAAGAAGGGACAATTAATTACCCAGTGAATAAGCACAGTTTCAGAAAAGGTTGGGCATTATTATTCAGATGACGAAGTCAACATTTTTGTCAAATTGGACGAAATCATATTCGACACCTCTTCATTATACTGTATGGTCAAATTGTAATGAACAAACATAATGGTATGCAATGCTGAATTTAAATTGAAAAGTAGCTTTTCAAATTGCTAAAATTAGTGCCAACATATCAATCTTAAAGTTTTAAAATTAACTGTGAATCAACATACATGATGCACTTTATATTTACTTTGCCAACCAACCAATCTTAAAATTCTAAGAATAATTTTTGCATCAACATACTTTATAAAATAACCGCATACACTTTATATCTAACGCTCCCATATAGTGTTGATTATGATTTACTTGGTTTATTAAATCTCTGAAATTGCAACCACCCTTTCAGAGGGAATTTCTTTGCGGATGCTGAAATTTTGATGAACTTCTTAGCAACATTCAAAACTTCCAATTACACAGATTTACCGGAAAGCGTGTAAATACTTTATACATTATCCTTTTAAAAAGAACATACGCCAAAAGTAAAATATATCTAAAGTTTAACAAACAATAATCAATATTTATGTAAAAATAAATGCTTTAAGAGTATTTCAAGATAAGGTTCGTCATTTACCGTTGAACACACACGGTTAGTAAAGGTTCGACGGATTAAAAAAAGAAATTCAAAGATAACAAAGGGGCAGACAGAAATCGTTAAGTCGGAAGACAGACAAGACCAAAGCTTTGTTTTTAACCTAAACGAGATTGAGACAGGTTAGTACCGTAAAGATTCTGTCGAAAGAGGAGTATGCATTAGATTTGTACGACCTCCCTAAGGATGGTATTATGTTTTATATGAATTCACAAGAAAGTGAAACTTGATTGTCTTTTAGCTAACTCGCTATGAACTTAAAGTCTGTTTATTTACTGACGTTCATGCAGGTTTGCTTAAAGTCAAATAGGTCGAAACTTCATCATATACGTCTTGAACTGTATATTCCATCCAGAAAAGCGCTTTACACGCAGTTAAATTTGGCTATTGAATATTTCTTATAAAAAATTGTAAAATGTGGATTGTGTCTTTCTTGCATACATTCTCTAATAATAATCACGATAAGAAATGGTTTGTTTATATATTTTATTTTCATATAACGGGCATGTACAAAAATGAAGTTAATGAAAAATAACAACAAAATAAATGACATTAATAAACTATATTAAACACACAAGATTATTGCACATATTTTTAAAAATCACAGATTTCATACACATAATTTGTATATTTCAGCACGACTTATAAAAAAATAATTTTCCCCTTATGTAAACAACAGAAGAAATGAACTTGTTTGATTGTTATAAAGCGAAGTACTTCATGTGTGTTGATCACTTTCATTCTTAAGGAACATCAGTGAGACATAAAACCCTCCTACTCCAAAACTTTTAGGTTTGTTTGTGACGATGCAAGTACGATAACATGTTACTAAACTGAAAAGAGTGATCAAATTGGTCTTATTTTAAAAACTTTCAGCTTCATCCAATCAGCTATAAAATGTAATTTTATTCACAATTTAAAATCCCAAACCAAAGGATGAGAATAAGTTATCTATCTGCATCTGTCTTGAGACCTTCTTGGGTTTACATTGGAATTTGCTGGCAGCACAGTGTTGTGGAAGATCAATGTCCATTTTTCTACATTGTGGAACAATACTGGGACAATATACAGCAATTCTACGTCTAATTATATCTTCTGGTACACATTGGAATGAATCATCCATACCATCGACCAACGGGTATTTAGTTCTGTAAGAAATTAGACAAAAAATATAGTTAAAGCCTTATATATGACCAATTAAACATTTTAAAGAGCTTATCAAACTCAATTATAAATGAACAACAAAGATCAACCAACGGGTATTTAGTTCTGAAAGGTAATCAGGTCAAGTTATGAAATCCATTTTTTCTGACCTTTAATCAAAGTTCAAAATTCAAAACGACAAAAAACACCAACAAAATGCAATATAAAACAGGTAAACGTAGATATAGAGCCCACCTACAGTTCTGACATGTATAATGATATTTATTATTGTTGTTAAGGCTGCAGATAACTTTTGCTGAAAAAACACCTAAACCGCAATTTCACAAAAAGACGTAAGTGTAATTTCTCTCGTAAAATGTTACGTCACGATGAGATATCCTTTGAAGTCTCTACACTTACGATCAATCTTAGTCTTAAGAAATTTTGGGAAAACGATTGTTGGTGATTATTATGCTAAGATCAGAAACAATCGTACAAAACTGCTGATTTTTACTAATGGCTGAAACTACATTAACTATTTGATTATTCGTTTTTCTGAGAAATTCAAAATTATGTGGTATAAGCTGTCTGTTTTCTTTTTTGATAATAGCGGAAAAAAACAAAGTCAAGTACACTTTGATTTCCACATTTAATCTTGAGGTCATATATTGTCTGTATGTATTTACATGAAATTACAGGTGACAAATGTCTAAAGTAAACACGGGAAAAAGTCACTAACATCATGTGGTTTGTCTTGTTTTCATGTATTTTAATATCTAAGAAAAATGGAACACAAATATCACAGATATTCGTATTTTACAGTAAAACGATTTTAAAATGTTCTATCTAGGTCCTGCTATCAATTAAAATTACAGAAACCGATTGTTTTTTATCTTCTCAGTATGAAACACTACACGCTTTAGTGGCCACTTTGAACAATACCTTCAGATGAACCTTATAAAAATTTGTTGAAGTTAAGCACGAACCATCATAAATTTTGTTATGAATTATTTTGGATCCTTTTGAGATATTATTAATTACGTATTGTTAGTGTATTTTTCAAATTACATTATGCCACAAGAGTGTTTTGTTCAGCAACCTATTAATTGTCACCTATATCGCTTTTGCCTAAACATTCTGATTCAAACCGTTATCACCAACAAGATCATCAAATTAAAACTATTGCTCTGCAGTCATATTTGTAAACCTTCTTGGAGGCCTTTTGGCGACCAATTCAGCGATTTCATTCGTATCTTACGGAGATGATGTATAATCTTCTTGATATTTACCAACTGTACACCTATATAGTAAATTTTCAAAAAATGTAATATATCGTGTTAAAATAGTGCATGTATTTCACCTACCCGCATTGCATATAGTATACAACTTGTTGCCATGGACGAATGACCTTGCACATGGTTGTCCTTCCGGGTTCATATTCGTACCAGACTGTGGTCAAATTAACAATGTTGCCGGGACATATTTTACCACATTCAACAATCTGTGGGCCGTTAATGTTTCCAGTATCAACTGGACATATACTGTAACAAATAAAAACAAATTTATTTTTATTTTTTTACAAAAACTATTACAGTTCAACCTCATAATACCGCCTTTCAAATAGTGGTCTCTGATATATCGTCACACTTTTTGAAAGTCACCTTTCACTTGTTTACTTTATTTTCTTTGTCAATATTTCCTCTAGTGAATGCAATGTAATAATAGTATCAAGTACATCATTTGTTTTAGCTTTTACCCGTCAGAAACGATTGCTTTCAGTTAATGTGCAATGAAATATATAAAATTTAAAGTATGTTGCATATAAACTGTGTGATTATTTTATTTTATCATTAGACTTAAAAACTTTTTTATATAAAACATCCTATAATTCGGTGGAATGATACAATCCAATGTTTAATTAGTTAAATCTAATAACATAAAACTTACTCTGGATCACTGAAGGGAATAGCGGGTCTGTAGATTCTGGATGCATCCTCCAAGTACAACTGCATTTCTGGGTCATCCTTGATAGCTTGCTCAATGACTGCACTGTAATTTCATTAATACAAAAATATAAATATTCTGTCGTAATTAGTAACTTATTTGGAGGATACATAGTCTGTTATCAAGTCTTATTAACCTAAATAGCACATTTGAAAATATCGCATCCATTGAGTGGGCCAGGTAGTAGGGAAATTGACGAAGCACCCTACTATTGAATATATTTTATGTTTAATAAAAGCAGAATAAAGACAAAAACCTGCAAATTAAAAAACGTTTTAAGACTTGGCGCCCTTTTATATAATCATTTCCCCTTTAGACACTTTTTTCAATTTGTGAGAATAGATTGAAATGAAAATATATTGTGCTTACTCGTTGTATTCCATTGGGTCGTGACATATTTTGCCCATATCTGGCCATCTATTCTCTATTGGATCCACCACACACTTCGGTTTGAGTAAAGCGAAAGTTGAAGAAACAAGAGCAAAACATACTATTGATAAACCGATCTGAAAGAATAAAAGAAATATCTGTAAAATATTTAATACTTCGCTTTTCAATTTTACACTGAATGAACATGGTGTATTGAATTTTGATATGCTGTATGCGCATTTTAAGGAGTAAACTCTTATCGGAAGCATTAGAACCAAAACATACGAAAGCCGAGAGCCAAACATTTGTTCCAATTATATAATTTAAAAAACACCAAATTACATGATAAGAACTTGCATAATTTGAACGTGTTTGTTAAGAAATAAACATATTTGTAAAGTTTCAGCTAAAACAAAACAATAATGTGTTGTAGTTGCATTATGCTTACCATTTTGGTTATATGTTTCAACATATACAAGTTATGTATGAAATTAAGTCCGATGGACAACTATTTATATACTACACAGATTTTGACAGATGTATTATGGTTACACACTTTTTGACCGCATTATCCAAAAACAACACGTCATAACCTTACGTACATGAATATAAACATTTCGATTGGAGAACAAAGCCTTTTCCTGATGGACTCTTCTTTTTTATTTCCTCAAGCTTATTTAGTATAAATTGACAAGTAACATTTTCAGTTTACATTTTGCTTTTGCTTCGATCAACAAAAAAAAACGAACATGGTAAGTTGCAATTTTTTCATTTGAGAATTTTCAAGGTAACATTGATAATCCAATCTTTTGATAAAAACATAGTATTAATAATTTGGAAAAAGTGAATATAGAAAAAGTTATTGCAGAAGACAAGAAATGAATCGCTTTTGTTAAAACGTTGCCCAGATTTCATGTGTGAATATAGTTTTCTACAATACAATTAATAATATTTCAGATTCAAATACTTTTTATGGCAAGTTTTTTTTCGGCTGTCTTTGGCGTTCCAATGGATGTTTGCCAAAATTACCAGTATCTGTATGACCGATGCCTGCCGCCTACAAATTGGATGTGTGATAAGCCGCTAGATTTTACTCCTCTTGATTTGTAAGTTTCTGTTTTTTTTTATCTAATGTATGACACGCAATAGAAAAATATTTTTATAGACGAAGAAATCCATTTAATAGTAGTTTAAATTAAAATATGATATATGTATAACATTTAATCCGCCAATAAATTAGTTTATAATGAATAAAAAACTAACAAAATTACCTCTTCTGTTTAGATAAAATTAAAATTTACCTGTATGATACTTATAATTTTAACATGGGTAAGGACTCCTTTATAAATTACACATTGTTAATTATTTTCCAGAATAGGATTGAAACAGCAGCTTGGTCAAAGTGATCAGAAATATATTCATTATATTCAGTCATGTGCAGAATGCATTGGAGATCCGACACCATATAGGTAATTTTTTAATTTCTTTTACTTTTCTACAACTGTCTGGTTTAGTAAGGGAATATCAAAGTTAACTTGATAATGTAGACGTATTAATTAAATTCAGTTTGATTGATTCTTTGTAAAGAGATGTTAATCTTTACAAAATGAAAAATAAAATAACAAATTTTTACAAATTTCCTAGAAAATAAATTAGTATTTTATGTAGGATCATTAAGTAATTGATCGTTTGCATATATTTGACACATGATCAAATTCAATCCATACATATCGTGAAATTCGATTTCATGAAGACCAATAACTGTTTTCCATTGCAGTAAGGTGGTAGATTACAGGAAGCAGCCAGTGTGTAGAGAAGTGAAAGTACCTGTAGAATATGTAAATAAAACTGTCCACCACGACATTACCGGACAGGTCCTGGGACATGAGGTGTGTCAAGTTGTTCTTAATAACAGAGAAAGAAATGTCCAGAGAGTATACAGAACAGAATGTTTGAACGGGTGAGTTTTTAACACCATGCAAATAATTCAAATTGCCAGTTAAAATTTGCATTTGTATCTGAAAGATAGAAGAAAACCACGTGTGTACAATGCATGAAAATTATACATAGTAAGTCACTCTAGTCCGAAACCCAAATAATTAATATCAGCTTTCGGTTTTAGTTCACTTGGCAGGCAATAAAATAATACAGGAACAATTTTTCCTGGAGAGAACTTTGTTTTTATAAATAGTTTTATTAGCATACATGTACCAAAATTCTACATATTTTTTCAACATTAGTAATTTTGTATTTTGAAACCACTGAGTCGATACCTCGGCTGATTGATCATTGAGGGTATTCACCAGCCCAGTTGTCAGACTTGTCTAACATGAAATTTATCTTGTAATGTAACAGAAATTTGCTGTATTTGTCAAAATTCTAAAGCACTGAAAATACGGAAAGGAATGGAAGAGTATTGAACTAAGTCGCTGTCCCTGCCGCTTAGTTTGGCTATCATTTCAATTTTTTGGATTAGAATGCTTCTTTTGCTATGTTTGGTTCTGAGGCTTCCTATTTTATGGTTCCTATTCTACTGATGAGAGGTTACTTCTTGAAATATACATATTGCATACCATAATTCTCTATATTTATTCAAAATTGTTAGTTTTGTTTTTAGAATGTTTGATTTTTAGATTTTTGCACTGATGATTTGGTTTCATACAGTTCAATATGACATGCTTGGATATTTAATCAAATATCAGCCTATTTTGAGTTCATAAAATTGGTATTAAAATTTTGGCGTTGATATGACAGTTTTGAGAATTATTAAAATTTTGGCGTTGCTATGACATTTCGGAAAAATAAAAGATTAGCCTGCTTTTTCTTTTTAGAGAATTTGGGCTTTAAATCCCAATATATAGCAAACTGAGGTAAACTGAACTAACAGCTGGCAAACAGCTAAAACAGATTACATTTACTTTATTTTTGCGGGTGATGTCGTGTTAACAGTTTTTCTTCTTTGTTATTATTTGAGCAGCCGCTAAATTTTGACCGTTTGGTATATCTTAGTGAAACACGTTTATTTCTATACGAAGGCAATTCATATTCTTTTCAGAGATCCCAGGAAAAACGATCAATACTGCAGATTTGACTATGGATTCTTCAAGGAATACTTTTGCAGACCAACAAACTTTGTGTACAGAACCATGCTTGTCTACTGTCCATCATCAGGATTACAGTACTACAAAGAAAAAGTCTCCACTGCCTGTAGTTGTGTCAAAGTTAAATGTGTCACTGGTTTTCTGTAACAATCATATAACTAATTTGCGACTGTGATATTTTTTATACTTTATGGGCATGTGCAATTCATCGTCATAATTTATAATTCATAATACCTAATTATTATTCATTTTTAACGTTTGTGTGATGTATGTACTTATTGATAATAAATCATTTTTTATAATAAAATTGTGTTAAAAGGAATTCGAAGATACTACAGGGGCAGGCATAAATCGTTAAGTCGGAAGACAGACAAGACCATGGCCAACAAATTAAAACGAAAGACAAACATAGAACACTACACTGAAAACTAAAGCTGGAGTAAAATGAAATCTACAAAAACAAGAGTGAGTTTAAGTGCTCTAGAAGGGTAAGCAATTCCTGCTCCACTAGTGGCACCTGTTGTTAAATCCAGTGTATAATGACAATAGCAGGGATCTAAGATTTCTAGTCCTAAAACAACAAAGGCCAAATGAACACAAAAACGATAATAAGTATGTACCAATATAGATACAATTTCTAAATATAGATGTAGCATATATTCCGTCCGACGTTTGTGATAAAGCATTTCATATAACATGTGGCTCTTTGAATAAATGTAATTATAAGGTTTTATTAAGTGAAGAGCAAATAATTATTTCTGATGACCTAGAATTAAAGACAACATCCCTGCTGTAAACCGATTCGAAAGGAAAGGTATTTTCAGCATACTATAAAAGTCGCAACCTTAACATTTTATCCTCAGTAAAATCAATCTGCTCTTCCGATAGCTAATTGTTTTAAATTTTTTAAATTTAAATTTTAAATTTTAAACAACTCTAAGTTCCCTTACCTCTTGCAATAGCATCAAAACATTTGATTTTTCCACCCTTTATACTACTATTTCACATTCAAAACTCAAAGACAAATTAAGTGCAATAGTTCACCTCTGTTTTGTTGTAAAAAGATGGCAAACGCCGATTCAAACATTTGGTTCTAGGGAGGGACAAGCCTTATTTTGTTGTTAACCACTCTGATTCTAACAAAAAGTACTCAGAAGATGACATTTGCGGAATGCTAGATTTCTT
>JAULBM010050548.1:0-10540 GCA_032357055.1 Geukensia granosissima | reverse complement strand
ACATTCCAAAACAGTGTCCAGTGGGGGTGGGTGAGTCACTGGATGACTGGGCAGACAGGGTCCTTTCCCTTGCCACTAAGGCTTTCCGTGAGCTTCCAGAGCATCACATGACAGAACAAGCCATCATGAAATTTTGTCAGGGGTGTAAGGACCACCAGGCAGGACAACATGCCTGCAACAACAAGCCGGACACAATGAAGAAAGCACTGGACACCATTAAATGGTTCCAACACACCCGGACAGCGGTCCAGGCTACCAGGTCAAAGGACCAGTCTTATGACATGCCCAAGGAGGATAAAGTAGAACCTCGCCCCCAGGATCCAGTATTAGTTCATGGAATAGGCAGTTCTAAAGAAACCGACCAAATATATGAAAAGATGAGTCGATTTGGAGAAGAATTAAGAGGGATCAAGTCCCTAATGCATTCCATTAGGGATGTAAAAAGTGTCTCTAACAGTAAAAGGTCCTCGGTATCCCCCAGTGGTAATCGATTTCCCCCAAGTAAGTCCCCTAATAGGAACCCCAATTTTAATAAGAGATAATCACAACCCCAGAGAAATCCTAGAACAAAAGCTTGTTTTAGTTGCGACAAAATTAGCCATTTTGCCCGAGATTGCCCAGAGTTGATAATAAGGTATCAGCTTGGAAGGGTAACGCCAAATCTACACAAAAACGGACAACTTTTGCTTCAAATGAAAGCGCGGACGAAAGCACCAATCTCACCACCAGCGTGTTGAGTTTGGGAGATGCACACTTATTACGGGTCAAGATTGACGTGCTAGGCCAACAGCTGATAGCCCTTGTTGACAGTGGATCTGAAGTCACTATAATTAGCGACCAAGTGTTTGATAAGCTCAAGGACCCTCCGTATATTATCAGGGAATCCACCATGCACGGTGCAGGTAATGACATGCATATGAAGTGTAGAATAACCAATCCAGTTACATTTAAAATAGACCATCTTACATTTACACAGCAGTTGTATGTTGCACCATTAGGTTGTGAAATGCTACTAGGGTTTGCTTTCCTAAATAGGACAAAAGCAAAACTAGACTTAGGAAACCGGACTTTGACAATTCAAGGTACACAAATAAACCTACGTATAGGAGGAGAGTCCCAGCCCAAACCCCCAGTTGTATATAGGGTAACAGTAAGGGACAAAATTGTGGTACCCCCATTATCTGTTGTTAGGTTAAGTTGTGATGCTGCACCCAAAACCATGATTCCCTTGTAGAACCAACACTTAAACATGATTTGTTAATACCTAGGACTGTTTGTTCAAAGTGGCAACCACCACAAATGTGTTTTTTAAATATTGGTGACACATCCATAGAATTGACCAAAGGACAGGAGGTGGCCGAGATCCAGGAAATATCAGTCCTGAACTCCATGCTAAAATCCCTTGTGGGTATTGTCACAGACCCAGGGCATTCAAGACAGCCCAGACAAGTAGGGCCCCTACCCGAACATTTAAGGGAAAAGTCCTCTGAACACCTAAATCCCAATCAGAAAATAAAATTGAAGGAATTATTGGTTGAATATAGCGACATTTTTGCGAAAGATGACTTCGACTTAGGCAACTTCACTGCCATAGAGCATGAAATCGACACGGGCAACGCTAAGCCCATTAAGCAGCGTCTGCGTCGAACCCCACAATGCTTTGTGAATGAAGAAGAACAACATCTTGAAAAGATGCTTAAGGCCGGGGTAATACAACCATCCATGTCAGATTGGTGCTCAGCACCAGTACTTATCAGAAAGCGGGATGGGGGAGTCCGATGGTGCATAGATTATAGGGCACTTAATTCTGTAACAGTTAAGGATGTCTATCCCCTCCCATTAATTGAGGAATGCCTAGATACACTCTCTGATAATGTTTGGTACTCCAAGCTTGATGCCAACTCGGCTTACTGGCAAGTTCGTATTAAATCCCAAGACCGTAAGAAGACGGCGTTTATAACAAAATATGGCCTGTTTGAATGTGTGAAAATGAGTTTCGACCTTTGTAATGCCCCAGGGACCTATGCCCGGGTTATGAACTTGTTACTCAGGGGTTTAACTTGGAAAACGGTTATTGCATTCTTAGATGACATTTTAGTCCTGGGAACTGACTTTGACCAACACTTGCACAACTTGCGAATGATTTTTGCTAGCTTTAAACAATATCAGCTTAAGCTGAAACCAAGAAAGTGTGAGCTTTTCACAAAGTATGTTGAATTCCTTGGTAGGAAGGTCAGCAAACATGGTATGGCCATAAACAAAGAACGCTTGGGACCAGTCCCAGATTGGCCTGTTCCGACTTGTACTAGGGAAATAGAGCAATTCTTAGGCATTGTTAACTATCATCGTTCTTTTATAAAGAATTACGCAAGAGTTGCTGGACCCTCATATGAAATTACTGGGAAAAAACAATTTTCCTGGAATCATGACCGACAGTTAGCATTTAATACTTTAAAAGGCAAATTGATGATAGCGCCCGTTTTGGCACTTCCCAACAACAGAGACTATTTTATACTTGACACGGACGCCTCCGACAAGGCTATAGCGCGGAGCTAATACAGGTCCAAAATGGGAAAGAGAGGACAATAGCATATGGTAGTTTCATTTTGACTCCAGAACAAAAACGTTACTGCACTACCAGGAAGGAGCTATTGGCAGTTATCAGGTTTACGAGACAATTCCGTCACTACTTGCTAGGGAAACAGTTTACTGTGCGAACCGACCACAGTAGCCTTAATTGGCTCATGAACTTTTAAGGAGCCACAGGCCCAGCTAGCTCGATGGCTAGAAGAACTTAGCCAATATGACATGATACTAGTAATCAAACAGGCCAGGAAAAGCCCATGTCGATGCAGACTGTTTGTCCCGTATCCCTGTTAGGGAGAAAGAATGTCCTCATTATGCGACCAATGTTAAATTGTCAGAATTACCATGTAAGGGATGCACTTATTGTACCAGGGTACACAATTCGTGGGTCAAATTTACAACTGATATAGATGAGGCAGTGCCTTTGACCAAAAAGTTTCATAGAAAACCTAAGCCGGTTAACAACCCCTCATCTGCATTTGCACAGTTATTTGGACCCCAAGACAGTAGTCCAATCCCTACTTTACAGACTACACCTGTTGTACCAGAACCACAGCAGGAGGCCGAAGTTCGAGGCAATCAACCCTTATCTACAGATGATAATTGGTTTACGTCATCTATCGATTTAGTGACAAAGGGTAAGGCTACCACGTTAACAACCTTAACCCAAAATAGCTGTTTTGTATCTGCAATATCCCAATCTGATGGGATTAGTCTATCTGGGTTTTCCCCAGAAGACATTAAGTCAGCACAATCTGAAGACCCAGATTTAATGTTTGTGCTACAATGGTTACTTAAGGGTACAGAACCAAAAGAAAATGACCTTTTTCTGGCAGCACCAGCAGCCAAAAAATTTTTGGCTTCATAAAGAAATATTTTTTCTGGACGAACATAACATTTTTAGAAGTCAGCCTAAACAGGAGGGGGCAAATACCAGATTGGTAGTACCATAAAAGTTGAAAGAAGTTATGAAACTTTGTCATGAATTGCCAAGTGCAGGTCACCAAGGGGTACAACGTACAATGTCAAAAATAAAGGAAAGATACCATTGGTATAATATGTCCAGGGACATTTGGAATTTTGTGACAACATGCGACACATGTGGCAAGAACAAGAAGCCTACAAGATACGGACGTTGGAATATGACAAACTACCATGCAGGAGCCCTCATGGAAAGGGTCCACATTGACTTCATGGGACCACTCCCAAAGACCAAGAGTTGGAATGAACACATACTCATGATGGTGGACCAGTTTACAAAATGGACAGAGTGTATACCACTACCCTCCCAGACAGCCAAGATTACGGCCCGCGCAGCAGTAAACGAGTTTTTTGCGCGCTTTGAATACCAGTAGATCTGGAAAATTACTGAAACATAAATTTATTTTTGAGAATGAAATTATAGATAATGTTCAAAGTTACAAATATTTAGGAATTGTTTATCATGCTTCAGGAAGCTTTACTCATGCAAAAAATGACCTTTGCAGTCGAGGTTTAAAAGCATTCTTTAAACTGAAAAGTATTTTTGGCAATCACCAGTTTACATAATTTTTATCATACTGTTAAGCCTATTTTATTATACAGTAGTGAAATATGGGGCACATGCTTAACAACATCATCTGCAATTAAAAAAAAAACAGAATTTAAATTAGAAAAAGCATATGAAAACTCTCAGTTTGACAAATTGTGCATCAAATTTTATAAATACATCCTTGGTGTTAATAATAAGACATGTAATATGGCAGTTATGGGTGAATTGGAAAGAAGATCCATCTCAGAAGATATAATTTGTAGCATATTAAATTTTTATTATGGAATTTTAAAATGGATCAGTATAGCTTTTTATATCAGACATTGTTAACATATAAAGATTCACATAATAATGATGTAGAATGTTGGTATTCCTGGGTAAATTTTATATTAAAAGAACTTGAAATGGATACTAGTAATTCACCATTTAGTATTGATAAGGTTAAAAGAATTGTTATTAATAGATATAAAGTTTTTGGTTGAAAGTTGTTACAGCAAATTCTATGAAAGAAGGAAAATTAAGAACATACTTTACTTTCAATTCTATTTTAAAGAAAGAAATTTATCTGGAAAAATTTTAGATATTGATATTAGACAAGCTTTTACTAGATTTAGAGTTAGTGCGCATGATTTAAAAATTGAGAGAGGAAGATATAAAAATATAAGTAAAGATAAGAGATTTTGCAAAAATTGCACTGGTGAATTTGTTGAAGACGAAATTCATTTTTTACTAGAGTGTTCTGTTTTTTGTTGAAAACGTAAATTACTGCTGGATACAATATGTAGTAAATACAAGAACTTTATCAACTTATCAACTAAAGAAAAGTTCATTTGGTTACTTTCATGTGAGGATGAATGTATTATCAAATTAGTCTCATATTTTATATTTGAATGTTTTAAAGTAAGAAAACAAATTTAAAACTGTTAATATTACTTGTTTCTAACTGAACATATAATCACACTTTTATTTGATTCTTGTTATTCAAATGAAATTAATGAATTATTATGTATATATATTGTATCACATTATATATCTATTTAATTATATAATATGCTCTATACGGGCCCTTGATTTGGTTAAATAAAATATTCGTATTCATATTGTTTCCGAATGGATGCGACTGCGCGGTAAGGCGAAGAGGGGCGGGGAATAGAAGCGACCTAACCCTTGATAGAGGAAAGACGCTTCGCAAGCCTCACAGAGAACTTTTAATGTATAATTGTCATGAGTTACCCTTTATTTACAAGTACTGGTTGATCTCAGGTTATGGGAACGCGGGGCTGCATATATCCAAAACTAATCTAATGGAAAAAGGAAGAAAAACTTGGTACAAAAATTAAGAAAACATCATCACTAGATAACTCTTGTTCCATTTTAGAAAAACTATTTGATACCCTGGTTGTGCCAGTCATTCTATACGGAAGTGAGGTTTGGGGAGCTGTCAAAATATACAGAGCCTCTGAACCTTACGAAAACTTACATTTAAAATTTGTAAAGGAAATTCTGGGAGATCATAGTAAAACCACTTATATAGTCTGCTTAAAGGAAACAAACAGAACACCCTTACATTCTAACATTTTTAATTCGCATTTTAAATTCAACAGACTCTCTTGTATCCACTGTTTATGATAATATAAAAAACAGTAGTATATGAGCATTCAATATAAAAAATATGTTAAATAAACTAGACTTCAGTCATTTAAATTTAAATCACCATAATATTGAACTCTACTTATATGTAAGAACATGATTATCTCTTTCTTCATGAATAAGTTCGAGACGAAGCCGCGATCTATTCATGAAGAAAGAGATTATCATGTTCTTACAAACTTAGAACATTGTAAAGTGATCAAGATACCTTCTGATTTAGTTATAACTTGATTGAGTCCAATCAAGAAGTTTAGCCTGTATAGCAAATAACTAGTCGCTATTGTTCTGCAACAAATATGACAACTTTTCATAACACTTGTATTTAGATAACTTCCAGCCAGTAAAGTATATGAAGATGTGGTGTTTTTGTTCAGTTGCAGTTAGGTAAAGATGCTGCTACTGGCCTGGATGACACAATGTTTCATTTGGAAATATTATTTTATGAATGTTGCAAAGTATTTTTCAGCAAATGGAACGTTATGTTTTAATTGTCTCTTTAAACTGTGAAAAACCTTGCTATTAATATTGGGTTTATGCTGCTGTTCAACTAAAATTTAATGAATAATTTTATGTAATATTTTGCCTGACGAGGTATTTTTAGTGATATCAATATGCAAAAATCATAAAATATGATATCAAATTGGATGACAATGCTTGATTAAAGTTTTTTCCTTAATTATAAATTATCATTTAAATTAATTTGAAATTTATTATATTTCAAATTGTTACATGTAGCCGCTTTATCAGAAAATCTTATACAAAAAGGTAATGCATACAAGTCAAGAAAAGAATGCAGATATATTTTTTCAAGTTCCAAAGTGATGTAAATATTTGAAATCTATTTCATTCATAATAATCACGTTATCAACCATTTATTGCGTTTTATTGCTGGAGCATGAACTAGAATGAACTGAGGTGTTAAAAAGACCCTAGGCATTTATTACACATACGCAGTTGAACAATAGGATAATTCCTTACTAAGAACATGGTTCTTCACAGTTAAGAAAGACCAAATCCTACTGTTTCATTGGTCGAGAGCGCTTAACTATGTTCTAAATTTACATTGCGTTCACTCTAGGTTTAATTAATCCGGATTATTTAAATCGACAATAACTGTAGTGTTAACGTAAAATATGGATTAAATCTTAATGCGATGAGTACTTTGTATTCTGATTTATGTTGAACCGGATTAAGTTAAGAACCTTTTGAAACAGTTTCTATTTCGTTGCGAAGCGTAGTTATTTATTCAAGATAAACAAGTAACCATTTTTAACAGCGATTCGTTTTGGAATGAAGATTTTTAAATTAGCTTCGACTTCTGCAAGCTGAAATAAGAAACACATATTTATTTTTTACGACTTGTGACTTCTGGCTAAATTTTTATCAAATTATATTGCAATATCCTTATTTAAATAATATGGTTTCAGTTTTGAAAAATAAAATACATAACAGAACAGCATCAAGAGACATACCTCCTACTAAACACTTGTTACAATTAACAAAATTGGTGCCCACGTTCGGTGTTGATGTGTTTCCATAGAATTGGGTGGTGCAAATAGCAAACCAAGGATATACTTTTACACAATATATTCTGGTTAACCGTAAGATGACAACCTAGATTTGTGCGCACATGTTGGATATATCTGAAAGTGTTTTTCTGTGTAAATCGAAATGGATCCGACAGACAATATTTCAGCTTTTTAGACGTCATCAACAAAAATAGACGGAATCCAGATTGTGAACCTGTTCATTATGTTATTCATCTGTCATTTTATTTGTATATATTTGTAGACAATACTTTTCTGTAGTTCTAAATTTTTGAATTTTTTTTGTATTTTGCAAACTAATTTGTTTTTTTATCTTTGTCATTTTTTTCCACTCTAGTTGGAGTCATTAAACATTGTAAACTTCCACTTGCATGCAGAAAAAAACACATTTTTGTAATTTTTGGAATTTGTCTATTTAATGATTGCAGAATTTTCGGAAACGGAAACTGAACAACTGATAGAAGCGTTTCAATAAACTAAAAGTTAAACCTACATCAGATAAACATGAAGATTTGAAGAAGAGGATGATTTATTTTCTAAGTTCAGGTCAGTTAGATGATGTTTAACATGATAGGGGGTTAAGTCTAATCCATTCCGTCATTATCGCCGCCTTGTATTCTTTTCATGAACATCGAAAGATGTTGATTTTGATCGGAAATATGAAGTAGAGTGTCTTTTGTTAGATAATGTTTATTCTAGCGAAGAAATGTTCTACAAGCCATAGTCACTGAAGGCCAATGTAGACCGAGTACACATACAGTAACCGAACCTGATATTTTGCAGAAAGTTGAATGTGTTGTCAAACCAGACAAGGTCCCGTAATATGAGACGTGATAGAACTTTAGCACTGTTACGAGACTGAATAAAGAACTGTGGACATTGTTTAAGATTCAAGACCATCACCACAGCAATAGGTAATAATTGAACCAGATAACCGCTATAGATGGCTGAGAAGTAGTTCAGTTTTAAAAGATACAACTTTGTTGCATTTGACCGAAACGATCCCTAAGTTTTTTTTCTCTTTTTTGATGGAAATTTCTCATTAAATGATTTTACTTGAAATGAGTAAGAGATGGTTGATGACAGGTAATGCGTAGAATTTTTAGTTTTATTAGATATAACTTTGTTACATATGATAAAATACATCCGAACGGGTTTTCTTTTAGTTATGTCCTTTTTTACAATTGCTTTTTGTTATTTTATAATTTGACTAGAAAACAGTAAGAGGTGGCTGGTGATAGGTTATATGAAGATGTTAAGTTTTAAAAGATACAACTTTGTTACATTTTGACAGAAAAGATCCATTCATTTTTTCTTTTTTACGATTGAAATATGATTTAACCCGGAAAACGTAAGAGGTTCTTGATGAGATTAGAGAATGCAAGTTTACCGTTGTTTTACAAATATTGGAAATTTGATTTTGCTAGACTGTGTTTCAAGGAGTAACCTCTCATCAGCAGCATATAAAGCAAAACATAGAAAACAAATATCCAAACATAGTTAGAGAAGTAAACATATCTAAAACAAAACAAATCCAGGGAAAAGAATAGAATATATACCATTTGCACTAAAAGAAAACGAACCTCATCCGTAATTTCAGGGTTTTTGAATCTGAATAAGTACCGGAAATTTTGTAAAACATTATCTGGTGAAATTATTGTCGGACGAGTCTGACGACTTGGTTGTGAATACACAGCAGTGGCGAAGACCCAATAGTGAAATGAGGAGAATATTCAGCTCTAAAATACAAAATTACAAATGTTAAATAAATTTGGAGAATTTTCGTATGCTATACATTGTATGAACATTTCAAGGAGTAACCTGTTATCAGTAGCATTAGATTCAAAAGAAGTTCACAATCCAAACATAGCAAATGAAGTACCTAGATCCAAACAAATCGAAAGCCAAATCCTTCGGCAGGGACAACTACTAAGTGCTCAGACAACTTGGCTGGTGAATACCCTCGGGAACGTCCGGTCCACCAGCAGAAGCATTAAACCATCGCAAATAGAAAAATTGCCAACGTTGAATTAAAATGGGAAATTTTCGTATACTGTATGTACATTTTAAGGAGTAACCTCTCATCAGTTGCATTAGAATCAAAACGTAGAAAGTCCAAGATACAAATTTAGCAAAAGAAGCAGTCAAATCTAAACAAATCGATATGGGGAACTAAATCTTACGGCAGGTACAACTACTAAGTGCAATACTTTTCGAGGCTTTTCCGTTTTTTAGTGATTTAGAATTTGAACAAATCCAGCAAATTTTTGTTAAACATTGTTTGATAATTTTCATGTCACACAAGTCTGACAACTGGTCTGGTGAAAACCCTCCGGAAATTCCCTGTCCACCAGCAGAGGCATCAACATAGTGGTTTCAAAATACAAAGTTAACAATGTTGAATAAATATGTTGAATATTCGTATTCTCTATGTACATATCAAGAAGTAACCTCTCATCAGTAGCATTAGAATCGAAACGTAGGAAGTCCAAGATTCAAACATAGCAAAAGAAGCACTCAAATCCAAACAAATCAAAATGGGAAGCCAAATCTGACGGCAGGGACAACTACATGTACTTAGTGCATTACTTTTCGAGGACTTTCCGTATTTAAGTGTTTAAGAATTTTAACAAATGCAGTTAATTTCTGTGAAAACAGTGTGATAAATTCCATGTCACACAAGTCTGACAACTTGGCTGGTGAATACCCTCGAGTCTCCGTCCACCAGCAGAGGCATCGACCCAGTGGTTGAAAATAAAAAAATTACCAATGTTAAATAATTATGGAGAATTTTCGTATGCTATATCTTAAATGATACAAATTTATTTCATTTTGACCAAAAGAATTTGATCACTTTCAGTAAAGAAATTAATTTTTTAAATACCAACAGTTATAATTAATATCACGTCGATGAAGCATAGAGTTAGATATCAATCGTACGTCCGACCGCTTAAAATAAGCGATAAGCCCAATTCCTCAAGTACTACCATACTGTATCGATTATATACATCTTTTAGTGCGAACGGTCCAGTTGGTCTGGTCTTGGATTACTTTGACCATCAATTCATCATCCTATGACTTGGTCAATTATTATGAAAGCTTCATTTCTAAAGCAGTGTACATGATATGACAAGTGTCTATTTCAAGAGCACGGTGTAGAATGGTAACGGACTTCTCGCGTTTTTTTCGACGTTTCCGGACTAATCGGGTTTTGTAACGGACTTTT